>WHVE01000550.1:0-92787 GCA_015178995.1 Trichophaea hybrida
CAATTAAGTATTTGAGTTCTGATTGGATCGCGACATGTTCTATACATAGATTATGCAGTTTTTGACGCTCTTTCACCTCCCGCTCTCCGATTTGCGATATGATCAGTATTCGTTGAGTCGCTGCGAAAAACAGTTGATTTTGGCCGCATTTTCGGCTTTATTTCACAGCGACTCAACGAATACTAATCGAATCGCAAATCGGAGAGCGGGAGGTGAAAGAGCGTCAAAAACTGCATAATCTACGTATAGAACAGGTCGCGATCCAATCAGAACTCAAATACTTAATTGGAGCAGAAAAGCTGTGATTATTGGGGCCGATGAAAAATGAGGCTCTGCTGCAGGTAAAACCCGCCAAAACCCGGAGGGTTCCGGTTTTTAACCGCCTGTGATTGGGCGGTTCGGTTCTTTGGCGGTTCCAGAACCGCCCCGGGGCCACGGGTCCGGTTCCGAACCGGACCGCGGCCGGGTAACCCGGACCCGTTGCTAACACTAGGTGCAAGTACCGGCCACGCAGTCAGTACCAGAAAAGCTGATCACAGAATCCCAATGTCAAAAGTCCTACAGCACAATTGTGCAAGGAGTTGAGAGGGGACTTTGTTGGCGATTGGGAAGGGAATAGAAAGAGGGGCTGATTTGGGGGTAATGCAAGAGGCGTATCAAGGATGAGGGGATGAGTACCCAACCAGCCACACAGGATACAAGTTTGTGAGAGGACAGCAAACAATGACAGCAATCAGGGTTGATACCAGGGTTGTGGTCGATGAAGTGGCAAGCCTGGGAGGGAATGGAGATGTCCAGGTCTGCGACATCACCGACGAGCGAAAACAAACAGTTAGACTAGTCAACATTTATGACCAACCCTACCAAGAAAATGACATCAGGTCAACAACAAGACCAGCGCGATCGGGGAAGTGGAGAGAGATAATGCAAGCAAGAAACATCGTGTCATGTGGGGACTGGAATGCCCACTGCAAAGAATGGAATGACAGGTGCACTCAACAAAGACACGCAGCCATCCTCGCAGGCCTGATCGAATATTACGGGCTGCAGGTCATCAACGACGATGAAGACTCAGGCTACACCACTAGGGATGGCAGTATTATAAGGTCAATAATTGACGTTACCCAAGCAAAAGGAGAAGTGTGTAACGACCTCATCGTTGAAACACTTACAGATGATGACGACGCAACGCTGTCTTATCACATGATAATAGAGGTTTGGTGGGGGTAGGATCTTCAGGACAGTGGAACCAGCAGCAAAGTGACAGGGCAGAATAGAGACAAGATGGAAGAGAAGGACCTAAAAGAAGTAAAAAAGATGTGGAAAGAGCGGATGGAGGGGAGAGAAATCTTGTCAGAAGAAAGCATGATACCAGAGCTGGAAGATAAAGCGGTCAAAATTAGAGAAGTTCTAGTTGAAGTATTGAATCTGGCAGCCAGGAAACTGAGAGTATGTGCGAGATCAAAAAGATGGTGGAACCAAGTTATAAAAGACATGAGGAGGATATCAGGATTCAGAAAGAGTGAAAGAAGAGTAGGGAGATCAAATGAAGTGAGAGTGAAAGAGGCGAGAAGAGAGCTTCAGAAGACGATACAGGCGGAAAAGTGAAATATGTGGAATACCTTTCTGCAGCAAGCGGAAGACGATGAGGTGTGGAAAGCATTAAGGTACACAGGCCAGAAAGGAGAAGAGACAGTCCAGGCCTTAGTAAACGCGAGAGGAGAGATGGTCTCCTCTTGGAAAGAAAAGGGAGAGTTGATTTCCGAAGCCGCTGGAAGGGGTCACCTACCGTGCAAACAAAGACGGAGAATTCACCTATCTGGAAATACCAAGGGACGAGGTTTGCGCAGCAATCTTCAAGCAGAGCATCACGAAGGAAGCCGGACCAGACAGACTAGATTTTCAGGCGATCAGACTCTTATGGGAGTCGGACAAAGAGAGCATAACCGCACTCGTTCAAACAGCAATATGAATTGGACATCATCCGAACGAATGGAAGTCGGCAACAGGAGTTGTGATACCTAAACCAGGACAATCCAATTATCATCTTGCCAAGGCATACAGGGTCATCGCACATCAAAACTGTTTGGGAAAGGTTGTCGAAAAGACAGTAGCAACAAAAATCGCAGATGAGTGCGAAAGAAAACAACTACTCCATGATGGCCAGTATGGATACAGAAAGAGGAGATCAGCAATCGATGCGGTAGGAAGAATGGTGCCGAAAGCGGAGGACGCATGGGGGAAGAAGTAGATCGCAGCAGCATTGTTGATGGACGTGAAAGGAGCTTTCCCAAGTGTTTCAAAGGGAAACTTGATCAAGTGATTAGAAACCATGGGATTCGAAGCCGATGTGTGTCGGTGGGGGGAGAGTTTCATGTCAGGCAGAAGAGTAGCGATGAGAATAGACGGCAGAGAGGGAGAAGTTATGGAGGTTGCCACGGGGGTTCCCCAAGAATCACCGGTCTCACCCATCCTGTTCGTCATATACATGTCAGAACTTTTCGAAAGAATAGAAAGAAGCGTTGAAGGTACGCTGGATCTTTCCTTCGTTGAGGACGTGGCCGGGGTGGTGCAGGGACACGATGTCACCCAGTGGGTACAGAGAAAGCAAAGGTGCGCAAGCGGAGCAATAGGATTGGCAGAAGAAAATGCAGTTGAGTTCGACATCAGCAAGACAGAGGCGATACTGTTCTCCAAGAAACGATATCATCAGAAATCCAATGTCAAGCTAAAAATCAGGATCGGAGAAATCAGAATCGCGTTCGAAGAAAAACTGACCAGGTGGCTAGGAGTACAGCATAACCGAAAGCTACGGTTCCAACACCATCACGTGGTTGTTACGAAGAAAACAAAACCGGCCCAAGGCAGGGTTAAGAGCATAACTGGGAAGTACGGGCTAAACCCAGCAAACAACAGAAATATCCAAACGGCTGCAGTTCAATCACTCGCCCTATATGGGTCAGAGCTATGGTGGGACAATCGAACAGGAAGAGAACAGGACCTGCAATGACTGGTTAATGAATCAGCAAGACGCACAACGGGAATGTTCCGAACCACACCAGTAGCCCCCCCCATCGAGGATGCGGGGTTCAGACCTGCAGTGTATCTGCTCAACAACAGACAGAGAAGATTCGCCAAACCTCTTATCAAAATGCCAGACGGTCATGGGGGAGGACATATTATGGAAGGGGAGAGTGGATTGGCAAAAAGACTGAGAAAATACCTGGGTGTTAAAGGAAAGGTGGAACAAAACACCCTACCGGAATACAAGAGGAAGGCAGAAGCGAAAGTAATCATATCCGAAAGAAAACAAGCCTTGAAGGAAGAACTAGTCACTAGTGATGGGCTTGCCAATTGTACGGACAGATCAAGGTTGGAAAATGGAAGTGTAGGATGCACGGTGGTGGGGAAGGAAGAAGAAGAAGGTGAATGGAAGAAGGAAAAATTCGCCCTCAGAAAAGAGAAAGAAGTGTTTGACGCAGAATGCTACGCCATTTGGGAATCAATAAGAATGGCAGTTGTCAGGTCAGATTGTGAGGAACTCAAGAAGGTTACAGTCTTCTCCGACTCCACCCCAGCGATAAGAAGAGTTCAACATATGAGACGGGGCCCAGGACAGAGAATCGCCATCAAGACGATCGTACACAACAACACACTTTTCCTGAAAGGTATCCAAGTGGTGTACAGATGGATGCTGTCCCACGAACGGGTGGAAGGAAATGAGAAAGCAGACGAAGATGCGATGGCTACAGCCCTGGGGGAAGACAAAGGGATCAAGGGAATAGCAGAAAGAGACCGAGGAATGTCACTTGCGAGAATTCAGAGGGAGGTTACAGAAGCAAAGTGGACAGAAACAGAGGCATGGTGGAAGGCGAAGTTCAACAAGAAGGATGTTTACAGAATAAATCAGAAAAGGAAGACGCCAGTTGAAGTAAGCGTAGCGAAGAAGCCGATCGCGTCAAGGTACCTTCAGCTAATGGTGGGCCACGCACTCCCAGCAATATACTTAGAGATGATCAAGAAGAGAGACGGCCAGGAGTGGTGGTAGTGTCAGCACAAGAAGCAGACGAGGGACCACTTGTTCAAGTGGTGCGAAAAATGGAAGAGACAGCAGGATGTCCTTTGGGAGAAGTTGAAAGTGAAGGGCAAGTGGCAAGATGGAAGGACGAAGGTGCCAATGACTCAGGTGTTTGATACAGACAAAGCCGTCAAGCCAGTGTTAGAGTTTTTAGCTGACACAGACGTGGGCAGAGTAATGGGGGTCAGGGAAGGGTACGATGCAGAGGCAGAGGAGGGTGGAAGTAGTGATGATGAATAGGGAGGAGGTGGGGAGAGGGGCAGAGGAGGGTGGAAAGTTTGTATGTGAGTTTAGGCGGACTGGAGGGAAGGAGATTAGGAAGTACGACTTGGAAGCGGCTCTGTTGTCGTGGAAGTGCTCAGGATTCGGTTATATGCCATGTCCGCAAGCGGCCAAATGCAATATGATTACAAACAAACAAACGGGCCCAGTTGTTACATATATACATAGACCTGACACGAGCTGAATGGAAGCCAACTTATGGTGGGCACAGCCGCACAAGGCACCCAACTCTTGTATATAGCTGGAGTCTTTCTCCTTCTCTTCTCTCTGTACCTTAGTCTATACACACAGTTCTCCCCTCAGTATTGCAACACCAGTAGTCTTCTAGTCCAAAAACTCTCTGCCTGACAAATTATAGTCCAGGATCGTCCGCACCTAATATTAATCTAACAAGTTCATTCACAGAAGGTGAGACTTGTCAACTGACCAGTTACTCCATAGAGCTACATCCTCCATATACTGACTTGACAATAAACCCACGTCACATACTAGTCTCGATTAGTTGCGTACCAAACAATTTGCTTCCCCGCAGCTGGGAAAATGCGTTTGACTGAGACTACACACAGACATGCACTTAAAGACAAAGTTGAAGAAATATTCTGAGGAAATATATGCAGAAGAACTCAACACCACTCAACTACCGACAGAATCTTGCCAAGCAGATATTTCATTATCCGGTCAAACTTTCCGTTAATTGTTCCCATCGCGAGCCAGCAAGCGTTTGGCAATTAACCCCAAAAACTTGTCGAGTAACAAAGCTGTGGTAGTCAATGTTAGCATCTGTAGATATTATCCTATCGGAAGGCGTCCGACAAGCCACAGAGCTACTGAAAAAACTGCAATCTTGAAGGGAAAAACTTGCCAATTAACAATATAATGGAAACCATTGGGATGGGCCACGGGCTGGTATAAAATCTCGTGTACAGGGAACCATTTTTTTGGAGAAATACCAGTCCGATGAACAGTATCCCAACAACAAACCTGATTGCCACCGAAACATAATCCCATACATCCTTTTTCCGGTGGACTACCAATCGAAGGAGGCCGTACATTATAAATACCGCTCCCAAGGATGCGAAGAAGTATTTAAATACTAAATCGAACAAGTCGTTAACATACTGAAACGGATCATACCCCTGATCCAAGAATGTCTCCATCGACTCTCTGGTGTTTTGCGCCTTCACTGTTGGGGGAGACTTGATGCCATAGAACTCTGTACAACCCTGCACCAATTCTGCGGTGACATTATGCAGGTTCTCCATGTTGGTCGTGGTCCAGTTGGCGATCAAGGTGTTTGAAAGGTCTTCCAATTCCTGTTTAATTTCGCCGTAGTGCTTTAAAATTTCCTTTGACGAGCCATCTTTGTAGAGGTAATCGACAACCTTTGTGTATACATCTAGGTAACCCCGGACTGCGGCTTGTTTGTTTGTTCCACCTTCGTTAAACGCATTTATGGCTTTCTGCGAGACCATTTTGATTGCTTGTTGAAAGCTCCACCAGGTTGTAACCTGGCGAAGACCCTCGACTGAGAGTACGAGGGCAAGGTGGAACGGGAAATGAAGAACAGCCCAGAAGATTTGTCCAATGCGACCGTATTTGATATTATTTGGAGCGTAGTCGAAATAAAACATATAGAAGAGGTACTGGAGCCGTATTGTCAGCATGCAAAACCTTTTTGAGAAATAGGATACACAACTTACAATAATCAAGATAGCACATGCAACAACACAAAAAATACTGCGGCTCCAACCTCTCCCGAAAAATCCGCTTTTCTCGACAGCATTCACGGCTTTAAGCATCACGATAATTCCTTCGCCCATGATGATAAGGGTGAGAAGTCTCATCCGCTCGATCATTCCCTCGACCTCACGCTTCTCTGCGATAATGTCTTGGCCCCATTTAAACGAGGCGGCCAGCACACCTACAATCTCGAGAAAAATCACAGCATACCTGGGCCCCCATGTCAGTTATTGACATCGCACGTCCCCTTTGCTCAGCGATACATACCAGCTGAGATAGGCTTTTGGATGCTTCGTGATATTTCCTTCGAGTCCAAGATTAATGTAAAGCTATGTATACCACGTTAGCGATTATTGCTGAGAAGGCGAAATTTGGAAATTCACTGACACCCATATAGATAAGCCCTGCCCCAAACATAACGAAACTATGTATTGCAAACGGTACGGCCGCCTTGTGATGATTAAAAGCATCAAAAATCTTAACAGCATACTGAATCCCCAACGCAAACCTCGACACCATCAGCGTCAAGCTCATAGATTGAAGGTTCGAAGCATAGCGGTCATCTCTTTGGTTCAATGGATCCCAGGACGTAGACACGCTTGCGAATCCGACCATGACGGCGAAATGAATGCCCCTAAAGACGCGCTCGTAGAAAGATTCTTGCGTGAACTTAATATCGTAGAGCGTGGTCTGCAGCCATGTGAACCATAATATGATGAAAAAGAGAATGTAGGACATTATGCCTAGATAAACCCAACACGCCAAGTTAGTGCTTGCGCTTTGGGCGGACTGATCATGATGGCATGATGAGCTGACTTTCATAATCCGTCATGTAATGTACCGATCTTCTCACAGGATACTGTTAGTAGTGAGTCCTAACAGACCAGCCGAGAGATGAAGCGCACGTAATGGTAGTCAAGTTCGCGACAAAGAATAGATCGTAAAAAAGCTCAATTGATTCTATCTTGTCCTCATTTTCCTCGGCGTGTGTGTCAGCGGGCGGAATACCATGTTCAGCGTGGTGGGGTAGAAGTTGGCTCTGGCGCTGTTCTCTGTACATTGAATTACATTTTGTCAGTGTTCTTTAGTTGTAAGAGCTCCCTGGGTTTTGGTATAACATACTTGTTAGTTCGTTCCATTTTTTTGGCCCCGCGCAGATGCTATATTCGGGGTGTTTTTGTTTGTTTTATTCGTACTGTATTCACTCTAACTAGAGTATGATAGAGCCTAAAATATATTCGGGGTGTTCTAGTTGATTGAGAATGTAGGTTTTTGACTTCGTTGCGACGTTACTGCAGCTAGGTCGGCGATTTATGTATTCCAGCAAAGACCGGTGAACCAATCACAACCACAACCCAAGTTCAGCCCCATGCAATATAGACATCCAGTAAAATTCGCGTGGGGCTATGCCGCATTATTCGGTGTCTCAAATGTGCATATTAATCACACATGGTATTGGGGAGGGGAAGCGGACACTGTCATACTTTAGATAGAGTAAGTACAGCATGATCAAAACAAAAAGAAAAAAAGTCATCCTATAAGACACCTGTATTCACTTCGCTGGACAGAAAGACAAACACTTCTATTCAGCTGACTTGCTTATTATTATCTCCCTACTGTTAGTAAGTAGCACAATCCTTGTTGACTTCCCAAATCTGATCATCACCACAGCGATCCGAAAACAACAATTACAGCAGACGCTGTCGTCCGCTCAATGGACGATAACTAACGAAATAACATCTATGACGACCGGAATTTTTAGTCACTACGAGGGGGGTTTTAGCATGCTCGTCACCATTATTGACAACAACCATTTCTCGGCCACATAACAGGAGAAAAGATAAGGTGGTGGCGAAACCAATCTATATCACCCCGATGGCAGCGCTGGAGAACTTTGAAACCCAATTGGAAGAGGGCCTAGCCACATCAGCGACAGCTCGCCAATCACTAGCGCTAGGCATCAACGAGTTAACATCCCTATAGTCTGCGGAGTAACCGGTCAACCCGCGGAGTAACTAGGCTCAACGAACTGACCGGTCATTTCATAGTGTCTACCACAACTCCGTGAACTGACCAGTCACTGCATGGAGCCATGGCTGCACTGACAAAACGACAAAAGGTGGGTCTAATAAAGTCTGCGAGTATTTGTCCAATCACAATGTGTTGTATACATGAAAAATGCAAAATACATCACTCTTTCAATTCCCGGTCATTGATTTATGATATCTTTAAAATTGATTGAGTCGCTTTAAAAACATACACACAAACCGCCGAAAATCGATGTTTTTCCACAACCATTTTATCAATATTAGAGATATGGTAAATTGGAGACCAGGAGAAGAAAGAGCAATGAATTGTAGATATTTCATGTATACATAACTTTGCGATCAGAGTAACTGTTAATTTTGGTTGAGCATACTTAGCACTGGTCAGTTCGTGGATCCGTGATCTGACTGGTTCATGTGGGTCTCAAGGGATTGACCGGTTACTCAGCGGGCTGACATTCTCCGTGAACTGATGAGAACACAAAATACCGCTTTTGTTATTGTACATGAAATTTATTCCAATGAATCAAACTGTTTGCAAAGCAGGTTATTATTCGTTGGCACCATCGCATTTTGCTTCTTTTTTCAAGCCGCAGCTTCAGAGGTAGTTTCTTCCGAGGACAGTGGCAATCCCGCAGACAGCACATCAGGCGATAGGTTTTCAGCTGCAGGGCATCCTGCGCTTGAGCATCTTTGTGCAAGGTGACGTGACTGAGCTGCAGTATTACGTATAGCTGTGGTGGACAAAACACCTCCCGCCAAGCTTTGACTATTCTGTGCTTTTGTGGTTCAATAAAACTTCGCCGAGTCAGTATCGCCCACACACCCGAAAGTTAAATCGACAAAAAATGTCTCAATATGACGTCTTCCCCTGAGTTATTCCTACACGAGTGGTATGGCGTAAGGTGTAGTTATTGGTATGTATAGCCATCCAATTATCCCTAAATATGCACACATGTCAGCCCGACTGGTTGACGGCTGCCAAGCTCACTTCTCAAATATCCTTTCACAACAGCGCGTACTTTAGCGTTTGTTAGCTGCGCTTCCACAACGGTAGAATAAAATTCGTGACCCGATGTGAACAAAATCTACAACAGGATTGCAATAGCGGCTGAGGACAGCCGATGCCATAGTAGACAACAAAAAAAGTAGCAGCTGAAACCGTCCGTCCGGATAATCTCGTTACCACCAGTTTAATCTGCACGGAACGACAGCCCGGTCGCAAAACGAAGAAGTCTTGGCAAAACGCAAACGGCAAAATAAGTCAACAACCACGGTAGTAATCGACAAACGGACATCGGCAATCGACTGCTTGCATCGAATTAACCACAAGAAGATATTCTCGGCACCTCTGGATGCTCGAAGGAGGCTGGGCACTTCGTACACGAAGCGAGCACCAGGCATCCCAATAGTCCGTCCCGTCAGGGCAAGACCATGCCCGGGACGGGACGACAAATTTTCGGGGCGCAAGATTCTAGGACTGGACGGACCAGGGTAACCAATGATAGGACTACGCGACTGCGGGGCCCTACACCCTACAGTCCATAGGGACCGAAAGTAATCACACCAACTAAAGACAGAATCGCGATTCCAAGGCTTCTAAAATGTCTTCCTTTGTCATATTTGAATCACATCCAACTAGATTTGATTTGTAGTGCCCTCCTAACATGCTCAATCGCTTCATCTGCATTATACACAAATGTGAGCGTTTCCACCGTATACGAACACCAATTTTCGAGCCCATCATTACATTCAGATCCGGCGCTGGCCTAGTGTTGGACTACGGTCATCTATATGGGGCCCTGATCCTTGAATATCTTGCCCGGAACGGACCAGGCATCTGAAATCCATGCCCCGGACGGGATGCCGATTCGGGGCCGCGAAAGACGCAAGTAGCCCCGGACCGTTGGGAAGCTTGGCGAGCACACGTCCACGACGCGATGATCAAACCGAACCACACCAGGAGGAGAAAGCCCCACAGGGGTAGCATTTGAGGGGATTGAGGGATCAATTCAGAGAGGAGACACGGAGATGGAGGGAGCAGGAAGAGCAGAGGTTACGAATGGCACTGCCGGCAATAGGTCGAGGACATAACTCGCCCCTACGATCGCGACCACAGCCGTACCACTGGAGCACAATGAGATTGGGAATGTTACTATAAGCATCTTTGCCGACGTCATCTAGTCATGACGGCGCGGTCGTCGATGTCATCCATCATAACGATGCGGCCACCTGGTGGTGGCAAGAAGCGTCATGGAGGTGCAGCGCTTAATGACAGGCCTCGGCATCTTATGGCATGGTAGCATCAGTAGTAGTACTTAAGAGAAGTCATTCTCCACGTATATAGACAATCAGACAATAAGTTTAACAGGTTATGAGCCCGGCGGTCTCTATCATCCAAGTTCTACTCTAATATATTTATATCTCACGATCAACAAGAGCCTCCACAACCCTAACCCTCACACTGAAACCCAACACCGTCACTATCGCCTCACCTCCGAACTATCCAACTCACTATCCAAGCAAGCCTTCCTGACATGGTGAAGTGCCATGAGCCCAAAGTCCACGCGAAAGAATTTTAATATACAGAATTACAAGAAAACCATTCTGTGTGTATCCAATTTCTCATTCCAAAAGAGTTGTGTTTTCAGCTCCAACTCTTTCTCTGTTTCTCCATCCTTCTTATTCCAATCCTCTTTCTGCCTGCCCTCCATCTTATCCTTTTTCTCCATCACCTCACACCACTCTTTTTTCCTTCCTGTATACACCTGTATATATTTTCCATCTGGAGTATTCAATCTGCAAGAATTAATAGCTGGTTCTTGAATTGCTCAATCTGCTAGTAGTACTGTTGCACCTTTATTTTGAAACAATACTACCTCTATCTGATTCAGGTTCTGAGTCTCCTGCTGGACTAGATTTTGAGTTTGATGTGTGCTGACCAATCAATAACCAGGAATTGCTTCAATCAATTATATATGATCGGGAAACCCAAGCATACTTTGAAAGCTGTTGAAAATGCAAAGAGCGTTCCAGCTTTCAGCTGCATGCAGGTGGCTTTCACTGCATTTTTCCTTTCATGCATTCCTACCAGTAAAGTTTTTAGCATCTCTTCACCTAATTCTGACATTGAGCCATTCTTCAATGGGTTTTTCCTTTTGCGCAGATCTGCATTCTGTGTCTGTTGCCGTGACAGTACTTTTGCCCTGAATCACTTTCCAGCTCACACTTGGTTGTGCTGTCCAGCAAATTTCAGCCCAGAATTTGAAGCTCTGCCTAGCAGCCCGCTCAACTTAGGGCATGGTGGTGTTTCTGCCTTCATCACCATTATATTCTATACCACCACCACCACCACCACCACAACTAGCACCATCAAAGAGATCAATCCATCTCAGAACTCATACTTGCATACATACTTGCCTAAATATTCCTGTGTCCATGTATATCAAGCTGCAGATTCTGCTGGCCAATTTAATTTGGAGATCTGCTCTTTCCATAAACTCAAGTATAATGATATATCCAGTACCATCAATTGAAATATTCAACACTATAGTTATTGGGCATGGTGAAATTCTGAGGCTCACCCTGGGTAACAGATTAAATTTTAGAGATAACCTTCGTTCAGACGTCCAGCAATGAAATAATTTAAGGTCAGGAGTTCAGGAATCACACGGACCATACTCCAGATGATTATGATGTTCATTTGAAAATGGTCTAAATTGGCAAATGCTAATTCCACCGCCGCAGGTAATTATAATTCTATAGGTTATAATATTTCTGTAGGTTATTATACTTCTGTCGGTCATTGTACTTCTGAAAGTTATTGTATTTCTGAAGGTTATTGTACTTCTGAAGAATATCTTACTTCTCAAGTTTATTAGTTCTCTGTTAATGAAGATTATTTTATCATCAATGCATATCCTAGTCTTATGACCAAAGTTTATCTGCATTTCACCACCGAAGATTATTCAAGTTTCATTATCGAAGCTACCATCAATCTGGCAATCAAAGATTATTCAAGTTTGACCATCAAACCTTATTTCAGTGTCACTATCAAAGCTTATTCCAGTGTCACCATTGTAGTCTATTTGAGTCTCACAATTTAAACTTATTCGGGTCATGCCATCAAAGCTAATTTGCGTCTCACAACTGAACCTCATCAGAACCTCAACATTGAAGCATATTCGAGTCTCACAATCAAAGATGATCACAGCCCCAACATCAAAGTTTATTCGAGTCTCTCGATCAAACCTAATCTGGGCCTCACCAATAATACTTATTCGAGTCTCACCATCAGTTGTTATTTGTGACTCTTCAGCAACGCTCATTCCAGTCTCACCATCAAAGTCTATTTGAGTCTCACCATCGAAAATTATTCCAGTCTAACCATCAATGCTTATTTGAACCTCACCACAGAAACTTATCACACCTCATCTCACCATTCTCAAGCCATGGTGTTCAGGAATATGATTGATGGTACAATGTCAACCGTTGTAATTCCAACCTTGGGGAGAGTAACATATTTCTCAGTCTAACCGCCCACGGCCTGGTAACCGATCACATGATCAAGCATGTATGCGCCCGAGCAGGAGTTCGTAATTACCCCACTTCTAAACTCAATTTTCACCTTCCCACTTCATCACCGCAACCATGGGCAGAGTGAAGCCCAGAGAATCGGTCGCTGACAGAGAAAACGACATCCGGGATGCCAAACAAGCGTATCTTAGTGGTGAAGTAACATCTATCTGCTCAGCATCCTCAATTTATGCCAATCCCTATGGCACCCTGTGAGATAGACTCAGAGGGCACAACCCCGCAGTATTGCACATG
Organism: Trichophaea hybrida; assembly: GCA_015178995.1. Taxonomy (NCBI): domain Eukaryota; kingdom Fungi; phylum Ascomycota; class Pezizomycetes; order Pezizales; family Pyronemataceae; genus Trichophaea; species Trichophaea hybrida. The sequence goes on from WHVE01000550.1 coordinate 12,976, forward strand.
AAAGGAGCATCTACTCACTTTGGAGGAAAAGAAATCGATTGTGTAATACTGTGAAGCTCTGGATGACCTGGGACACCCACTGCATGGGAAGATGGATAAGAATTTTGCACTATCACTACTACCACCGCAACGTCACCGGCAATTGGGCAAACACTGGATTAGTCGCTTCCTAAACCAACATCCTGGCATCACTAGCAAGTTTAGTCAGTGCCTGGATTGCCAGAGCGCCAATGCGAATGACCATGTCATCTTGAGAGACTTCTTTTGCAAAGTAAGTTAGAATCGTATACTTCAATATTTTTGACTAACAACCAGAAATGCAGCTGGGAAAACTTATTAGACAGCTCAATGCTTGTCCACAAAACATTTACAATATGGATGAGAAGGGGTTCATTCTTGGTCAAGCATTCAAAGTCAAGGTTATCTGCTGTAGAGGCCGAAGGAATCCCCGCTATAGTCAGGATGGAAACCGGGAAATGGTTACAGTTATTGGTGATATCTGCAGCTGGAACAGTTATATCACCCACGTATATCTATAAGTGTGGAAAGCATATACTACGATGGCATGCAGGGTTCAGGCCAAAGAGCAGGCCACCATCGCTGGTCATCCAAGGGTTAGACCAACAACGAATTAGGATTGGAATGAGTGGAAAAGAACTTTGAAAAGTTCACAGCTCCAGTGTAAGTACCATCGAAATGTTCTCCTGCTCCTGCTGACTGCAGCAGTGCCAAGATACAGCCGCGTATTCTCGTTCTTGATGGGCATGGATAACATTTCACATGGCAGTTTTACAATTTTTGCTTAAAACGAGCTATACACCCAATTTGCCTCCCAGCACACTCTACACATATCATACAGCCACTGGATGTTGGCCTCTTTGGTCAATTATCATGCTGCTATAGTAATGAGTTGGATTTATGGATCAGAAAAGGAGGTAATGCCATTGAGAAGGGGCAATTCCATGAGTAGACACACCCCCGGAATCCGAATTTATTCGGTTAATAACTTTTCCAATTGACTTGTCACATACGCAAGGGCTGCAGCATACACACAAAAAAACATCTTGAGTACTTTCGAAGCTACAGGGATCTGGCCTTTGAATTCACCCAAAGTTTTTGAACGCCACTCACAGAATTGCACTGGGCTGGATACGCCGCCAAGCTCTCCCTTTGCTGCTCAAACGAAAACTCACCGACAGCTCAGTGCCATTAGCAGACTAGCGCTCAGTGCATTACACCTTGTCACTCGTCAAACACCTTGTTCTCTAAAGCTGAAGTCTCCTATAGGTCAACTGGCAAGGTCTGCCCAGGGGGCACTTGCAGACAAAGAATTGGGGGAGGAAATGGTGAGATTTCTTCGTTCTGGGGCCAAGGATACCACTGCAGTCACTGCTAAAGATCGATGCCACCTAGGTAAAGCATGTGTGTATACCGCTGAGGATGTGGTGCAGCTCAGAGATGAGAGAGAGAGGATTGATCAAGAAAAAGCAGCCAAAACCAAAAAGCACCAGGATAAGGCTGCAGCTAAAGCAGCACCAGCAGGAAAGGGACTCAAAGGGTCCAAACATGCGGAAAAGCAAGGTGTAGGCTTGAAGAAGGTGGATACAAGTTGTCTTAGTGATTGGGAGGATGAGGAAGGAGATATCACAGATGAAGGGGGGTGGGATGATGAGAAAAGCGAGGGGGAGGAGGGCTCAGTTATATATGTTAGAAGTAGGCCATGCGCAGTTGATGTCATTGAGGATGGAGACAGTGGAGAAGAGGTCAATAGTCAACCTCCAGTAGTTACACGGTCAGGGAGAGTGGTTAAGACCGGTCATTTGACTTAATAAATGTCACCTCCGGGTGGTCGGTTTCCCGGTCTTGGGCCGTTTCCCGGTAAAATACCTTAGATCTCCACGTCAGATTGACTAGCTCGATCTAAGGCTCAGCTTCGATCAAAGATTGGCTGAATCAGTTCATGTACAAGTGCAGGAGTTGCAGCTTCTTGCAAGGCAGGTGGTAGTGGTGATGGTTATTCAGATTGTGATTGTGTGGGTGATGGTGACAGTGGCACTTGAAGTCGAGCCCACACTTTAAAGTTCAGGCTAAGTCTGTGAGCTACTAGCTGTCGTGGCTGCCTAGATGTTGGCCCTCTCCATCTAGTCCGAGCATCCAAGTTATCCACTAGCCAGAGCTTTGTCCACTGGCTAGAGCATCTTAAAGTTCAGATGCTAGGGTGAGCAGAGGCATACTGGAGCGGAGGCTAGCTAAAGTGTATGCTAGCTAGAGCGGAGGCTAGCTAGAGCGGAAGCTAGCTAGAGCGGAGGTTAGCCTGAGCTTCTAGCAAACCTTGAGTTAAATATGCCAGTAAGTCTAATGCTACTCCATCAGCACAGCCTTATCACCTAGAAAGTATATCTGCACGAAAGCTAGAAATCAGGAAAGTGTATCTGTGTGAAACAAAAAATGCAGCAAAAGCCACCTGAATGCCTGAATGTTCGCACTACCTTCAAAGTTGGGTCGCTTCTGGGTATTCAAAGATTCGCTTTCATGCCGGTCAATGCTGGAAAGTTCCTAACAGCGATGGAAACATATTTCCGATAATCAGACTTTATAGAAGGATGGGTATGGGCCAGTACGGCTCCATTCTCCAAAGTAATAGTAGATACGGTTGCACATGAGAAACGGTGATGAAGTCATATCGTTGTAAGGTAAGATGATCGCTGGTGTGCAATTGCACTCCCGCAAAGTGTCTATGTACTTCACGGTTAACCAGCCTCCGCCCTCGGCCATCACTTGGCCTCCGCCATTACATCATCCCCCTCTCTAGCGGTAGACCCCCTGGGCTGCCATACCCGTACATGAGAAGAAAGAAGAGAAGTAAATAAATAAAGATCCAGACTCATACATCCACCGTACGGCCTCATAAATTCCGCAACCGATCGGTACCACTCCAGGGTGGCCTTTTGGTGGATCTGGTGCACAGGACACTCCACCTCCAGTGATAGGTGGTAAACCCGATGCCGACGCCATTTATACCAGGCCGAGATCCAATAAGAGAAGAGAAGAGAAGAAAAGAGAAGGAAACCTCTAATTGGCCTGAAACACCTCCAAATCTCTAAATCCAAGCCGTTCCCGCAGCAGGCATCGTTGCAAGTCCACCTCCGAATGTATCCCCGAGGTGACCTTCCTGCTTTTACCTATCTCTGACTCTAAGGCCACTTGCAGCCCTCCGGATCGAAGCCATTGCTTCCGATAGTGCTGGCTCAGTGGAGCTCGTCATCATTGGCTTCCGCCATCGATCGTTCGTACATAGTTTCTCTTTGAACACATTTCAGAGTCTCGAGAGTGGCTACCATGGCCTGTGACGTCTCTCGCGCTTATTGATTTCGGATTCGTCTCGGAATAGTCACTGCAGCAGTCAATCGAATTCGATGGGTATACGCATCTTGATTATTGCTGCTGAATGTCACACCATGCTTTCGAGGCTTCGGCCTTCGATTGCCCTTTGACTTTGCCCTTTGACCTTTACCCTTTGAGTTCGGTTGCTGTGCAAATAAGTATGCTTCGGCTCCAGGTGCTGCTCAGAACCGAGTACACCATTAAGTAGACCTTCGAGTCCCTAGCTCGCAATATCCAATGGACTTCTAGTTTCTTCGAATCCGAACCTGAACGTCCAAGCCAACGGCTGACCTCATCGGTGATGGCCTCCGCGCTCGGCATTGATTCTATGTCTCATTGACAGTGTTCCCAATGGACTGGGCGGGCCAGTTTCAGCGCATAACTGGCCGGGCTCGCACGTCACGGGCCCGGCCGCTGAGCGGCCCATACCCACAGGCTTTACGCAGGCGGAAACCATGGATGACCGGGCTGACCATGGTTCTGGAGGCCCACAGTTTAACTGCAGGCGCCTGCAGGTAACTACAGTTTCTACAGATAACTGACGATAGGTGGCCAAGAAAATCGCAAGATGGTACTGACATTGCAATTTACAGAGATCATGGCCCTATAACTCTCGCAATATACGGCGAAGCTATGTACTGGTGAATCTTGGCATCTTCTGCAGACTTCTAGATTGCTCTCCGAACCTCAAAAGATTACCGCCTATATGGTGAAGTACCCTAACCCTAAAGCCCACAGTTGGCCCAGTCACCCACAGTTATTGTCCGGCTTTGAAATCGTGGGTCCGGCCTGCGGAGTTCCAATTTTCGGCGGCCCGGCCTGGCCCGGCCTTTGGGCTGTGGTTCTGACTGTGGGCCGGCCGGGCCCGTTGGGAACACTGGTCATTGATCGGCCCCAGATTGATTCATATATCGGCTATCCGGATTTTCTTCGTCTTCAGCTTTTGCTTGCTATTCGGCTTCAGATCTAATGCTGGTTGATCTGTTTCCGCTTCGTCCAGCCATCGATTTTAGTCATCATATATCGACATGCATTCATACTTGCTTGTTCGAGTTGCGATATCTAACCCGTTAGTATGCCATACAAGGTCGTACTCACGATATAGCTAAGGCTGCTTCTGCTCTAGGTGGATCGGCATCTGTTCTCCGGTTCTCATGCCTTCGACTTCCGAATTCGTAGACCGACTAAAGTCGTGGATTTGCAAGTTCTATTTATAGGGCCATGCTCATGGACATGATTCCAAAACGATTTAGCATCCTGGCTTCAAACGGCGCTCATATCAGAAGAAGTCATTGCCAACTGTGATGCAAACTGCGGCGGATATTGGCTTTTGAAAGGTTCACTCTTGATGGAATCTAAGAACTGCTCCAACTGAGGAAGGCAGAGGGAAGCCCATTGAACCACTCTCCAAGGGTAATATTCATTGATACATCTAATTCATAAGCACCCCATATAAGGTCATATTGACCATGTATTTCGGTGCGATTGCACTTTCAGCAACTTAGGCTTTGAAGCCTCCATCACGGCAGTCTTCTCATTCGTCCATTAGGAATGCAGCCGGTTCACATTCCCGCAGCTTGACATTTCGACTGCTAATATGTCTAGCCTTCCAGCCGCTAGTACTGGGTGCCATTGATCTTATTGTCAATGTTGGTTGCAGGCGATTGTGCATCCGATCTGTTCAGTGGTGCTTCCGGTTCTGTGAGGAAGACCAGCATCGTTGCCAGTGGCTTCTCGACTTCCCAGGTGCATTTGCTCTTGATCTCATTGACTTCCTGGTACCCTCAACGTCTGTTGTATGCCAGTTGCACTTTGTGATGATGATGCGGCGTTCCAGCACTTCCAGTGCGGAATTCATTTGCAGTAGCGGTGGATTCTTGGTTTCCGGAACGGTCATCCCCCTCATTTGTAATCTCGGCGCTCCGTCGACGACTTGTGAGCATGCAGGTGTGTATAGTGCCAAGTCTTGTGTCGATGATCTTGTCTAGTCGTTGATTCTGACTGTTTCGATAGCCATCATGGCTTGGTACTTCTATATCTGCATTCAATTGCAAGTCTCACAGCATTCCTTATGAACTAAGTGATTCTTAAAGAAAAGGGTAGAGTTTCAAACGTAACAGTGTATCGCTGTATGGGCAAAGAAACATTTGTTATCCTTTTCCGAGTGTGTGCGATTGTACTCTACACTCTTAAAAACTGCATTTTGCGGCTCTCCCGTGGCTTAATAAGTGCGTATATTGAGAGTTCAGTAGTGAACTCAGAGTATGAAGTCGCCATCCTTCGTTGCAAGGATATCGATGGTTGGGCGGTCATGGTAACGATACTTATGTCAATTCTCTTATTGATTTTCGTTAATTCTACAACTTTCGGTTGCAATCGTCACTTGATACTAGCGATTGCAATTCTCGTTGCATAACATCTAAAGTAAGAGTTTCTTAAAGAAAAGAGAAGAGGTTCAAACAAAACCTTGAATCAGTTGCCATTGACAAAGAGCCTCTTATTATCATTCTCGGGAGTGTGTGCGATTGCACATACACTTGTGAAATCTGCATTCCGTGGCCCAGCCATAGCTTTCTCAGTTTTATAAGGCTTCGTTGACATGCATAAGCGGTGGTTGTGTCAAGGTTGCCATCCGCCAAGCAGTCGTTTGGCATCAATTTTATAGATCAACTCAGGGTACATATGGTCTCCCATGTGCGACTCGGTGTCATCTCGGACGTCTGTACGGGCTCATATCGATCAGTATGGCACCTTACCTGCTCCACAAGTGTTAGCTATAATGATAATAAAACGGATGGAGCGGTAAATATCGCGGAAACCAGGAGTAGCTGTACCTCCTGCCCGACACAATGGAGCATGACCGTGTTGTGCATCCTCCCTTCTCAACTCGGTGGCTAGTCGCAGTCATTCAAGGTCCTCATTGTTGGTACACTCTTCTGCCGCAACTACCAACCCTGCTCCTTGCTCGCACATTCAGACTGCAAGGGTTGCCATCAGGCTTCCCAATAGTCCGTCCCGTCCGGGCAAAAGTAAGCCCCGGACCAGACGACAATTTTCGGGGCAAGCAAATCAAGGACTGTTTAAGACTAGGGCAGCAGAGCCACGGACAAAATGACTGTAGGGCCCTGCAGTCTAGCTCTGCGCACTGCGCACGGAAATACTATAATATAAATATGATAACATACAAACAAACGAGACCCTCTGCTCACTACCAAGCCTCCTCCATTCACAACCGTAGCTCCTCCGCTTCCGTCTGCATGTCTACCAACATTCTCTCAGATCTCTGCATCTGCAATATCCTTCGAATCTCCACAAGATATCTCCTCCCTGAACCACCATTTCAAACACTCAATAGCCTTAATAATATCATCCCCCAAGCGAGCTCGCTGATCTGAGATTATGTAGCATCCACTATTTCCCGGGCTATTAGCGATGGATCTCACATGTAAGTGGAGAAGGGTATATGCAGACCGGCTAAATCTCTGGGCGAACAGTGATGGAGTACAGAAAATCTAAATCGTACCGTTAAGGGCCCCCGTATTAGATGAATGGCATTTGGAGTGCGATGTTCAATTGCGGTTTCGGAGGGAAAGCAGCGCAGTGCTTATCTCCAAGATTATGTCTACTCTGGCTCGCTCAGGGACTTTGGCTGCCTGCTCATACAGGTGAATATCGTTCGGACCCTATAGAGCTTTCGTATTTCTATTTGTATTCATTTGCTTGATTTATCTAAATCACCGCATTTTCACCACAATTAGCATTTAGGCAGCCCGTGGTTTCGAAGCATAATTGCTCATTCCTTCAGGCATCCAGCCGCAGACTGAATGTCGACCCTTGCATCTTCAGGCACCCAGCCGCAGCATTCAGGCACATCCAGGGTTTGGAGTTCGTATAGACCCTAGCTTCGTATCCTAAAACCGTATCCTAAAACTACAGTCATCTATATCGGGCCCTAGGTATTGAGATCCCGTACCGGGACGGACCAGGCCTCTGAAATGCATGCCCCGGACGGGACGGTCATTCGGGCCCCGAAAGACGCCAGTCGCCCCGGACCGTTGGGAAGCCTGGTTGCCATCATGTTAATCTGAGGTTCCGCTCTTCCGCAGCTCTCAGCAACCCGGTGCACCATCCGCGCTGTGGGACAAATGCCATTGTAACCGCTTGCCAGCAAGTCTTGATATGCGGTAACTCCAAGAAATTGAAATTGAATATCCAGAGAAACCACGTCTTGTCCCTATATCTGCCCGTGAGGTCTTTTCCAAGTGCACATCATCTTCTTCTCCTGGCGCACTCCAATTTGGTGTCTGTAGAGAGATTAAACATAAGCCGGAGGAGGAACCTAGGATCCCCACAGCGCCGCGGTATCTGCCCGGGAGGCCTTCAGTGCCAACTTCGCAGTCACCTGTCCACTTCCGCTCGAACACGCTCAGTTTGGTGCCGATAAAAAGACCCATAAACCATTGGCTCGTCAACTGCTGGTAGATAGTTGGTTCGTCAACCAGTGCGAGATGTCATGGCACTGAGCCGTCATCATCACTAGTTTGCTATCCCCCACGCCTTCTGCCGTGTGTCGGCTTCCTCGCAGACTCTATCACACACCCATTAAACCAAAGGATACCGATGCCTGCTGCTTCGTCTGCCAGGTTGAAATTTTCAAGAGGCTTTGGAGACATGAAGATCCTTGTCGCGCAGCAGTTGGTAAGTGCTGGTACGCAGATTGCATTTCGCCCTGTTGATCCCAAATTCGAACTTCAGCTGTGACGTCAGCCGAATCCGGCTGTTGTTGTCATTGGCGTCATGTGTGTGGAGTCTCGTGCTTCTGATCATTCATAGAGTAAAGTTGAGTATCGCCCTTGAACCATCTTGGCGTTGCATAGCAGGGGTAGTCACAATCGCAATTGCTGTCATCTGTGTCGATCAAATGTTTGGTAATCTCATGCTCCGTTCATCCATAAAAGAGGTGAGTCGGCCATCGAACTGAAGGTCTCGATTGGATGTGAAAGAGGAGATCGAATAATCGTATGTAGTCATCCTCTGCTAGTGCACTTCGCCCATAGAATATTGTCTTCGTCGTTGACTTCATGTTTGGCTCGATGCGTTTAGGGGTAGCTGTCGTAGAACCAATTAATCGACGCAGTAAAAGTAGGTCGATTAACGATTTGCTAGCGCTTCCTGCTGCTTAGTAGGTTGCCATGGATGCCATTTGACTTCTTTGGATTGTTCGCTGGTATGCGAATGATCTCGTCGAACGTATTATGAGGACTTCTTGGGGGTGTGGCCATCACACCGGTGACGCATTTCTCGGGGCCAATTGACCTCCGGAATTGTCTCTGCATCAATCAATAAACTCAATTGGGTATACTTAACAAGTCTCACTGCTGGTAAGACGCAAGTGTATATATGTGTAAACGTGAAGCCATCGCGGTCAGTGAGACGACTCGTGGGATTGATTAACCTCTAAATTAACTTGAAATAGTCCTTGAGCGTCGACCATGGCCTTGGGCAGCGTCCTGATGTTTCGACTTTCCTCAGATTTTCGGCTTGCTTTGGTCATGGATTTCAGTTGCGTGGGGAAGTTGCATTGACATAGATTCTCGATGAACAAGTGATCTACCACACGTAAAACTAATGTCCGGTGGAGCGGTAATTGCAATCTGCCGATTGTATGTGCCATCATTCTCCATAGATGCATTTTCCGTAGATGCACTTCCATGCTCGTGTAACCTTTCCCCGTATATGCACTCCCATGATCATGGAATGTTGATGTTGCGTAAATGTGGTTCAGAGGTTCCGCTCAGTTCAGTGGAAGGTGATCGTCAAGTGAGTTGATCGAACGCGTTTATCGTGGGTGGCTTCATGTCCAACGATGAATCGACCCCTCTTTGCTATGGCTCTGCAGCTTTCCATAGTCTTCCAACTAATCGATTAATTGTTCGTATATGATTTCTCTCGTTGAACGATCTTGTTCACGTTATCTCGGGGGTAAGGACATCCTGGCCGGTAATGCGATTCAAGGAAGGATTAATGTCTGAATCATCTTGGAATGGTTTCTGTAACCGTCTACGAGGTCAATTGGATAGTAAACTTATCAGTACTTATGGCTCCTTCAACAGGTAGCGTTCAATGTAACTAGTGGATATCGACCAGCATCTCCGGGATGCCAATCGTAAACATCTCTTCGAGTATTATGATCATGGCGGTTATAATTGTGATCGTTGGCATGGTGATCGGTATTGATTTCCGCCTTGTTTCTGATTTTTTTTGAAATCAACAGAACTGCTGGGTTCCGGTGATCAATTGCCTTGGCTGGTAGCCCACCACCGATGTCTGCGGAGTTTTCTCGCACTCACAAAGGTTGGCGACATAGAATTGAGTTCTAGATGACTTCTCTAAAGCAATTGAGGGGATATTGTTATGTTTTTCGAAATCTCTGTATGTTTTTGTGCGTGTAGTGACGCATTGGAAGAAAGGGGTTGATCACGAATTCTATGAGACAAACGTATCCGATAACTTAAAAGCGATCATAGCGTAAGGATGGGTACGGGCCAGTACGGCTCTGTACTCCAGAGTAAGAGTAGATATGGTTGCACACGAGAATAAGTGATGAAGTCATATCGTTGTAAGGTACGAAGTGTCTATGTACTGGACGGTTACCCGGCCTCCGCCCTCGGTTATCACTCGGCCTCCACAATTACACTTTATTATAAATGGTGCAGATAACATTGATAAATTGTCCCAGTACCAAGTATCTACTGACAATCCTTGCTTTCGCTTGTTGGCCACAATTTCCATTTTCTCAGTTATGGTGAGAATGCAAGCAATTACTTTCCTATTAGCTCTTTTTTTAATTCTTTAATCATTTCATATAAGGTTCAAGGTATTGTTTGATTTTAGTATGGCTCTGCAATGCAGCCTTGCAGCCTTGGGTAGATCAGGGGAAATACGTTCCTCTTGAATGGATATCAATGACATACTTTACCACCTGATGGCAATAGTGTTTTTTTTTTGATGCCAACCACTTGTGTAACACAGAAATTTGATGAATGATTAATAGAGACCATTTCATGTAAGCAGATGTATACTACTCAGTACACCACAACATTTGAAATAAATTCTTGGCAAAACGGAAATCGCAAAATAAGTCGTCAACCACAGCAGTAACCGTCAAAAGGATACCAGAAATCGATTCCTAGCATCGAATTGACCCCAGCACGACACTCCAGGCGCCTCCGGGGCAAGGGCAGAAGGAGGCCACTTCGCCAACGGAGCCAGCACGCGTCTGCAACACATCGACCAAGCCAGGAACGATGGCGACCACAGGATGAGAGAGCCCCACCGTGGCAGCAGATGTAGGGATCAGAGCACTAGCTCAGGGAGGAGACACGAATGTGGAGGAAGCTGCAGGTGTCGTCGTGGCGAATGGCACTCCTGGCGACACGTCGACGACATGTGTCACCCCTACTATCCCGCATGCGACCGCAGCTGAGCTGCTGGAATGTAACAAAAATGGGAAGAAACTGAGGAGCAAAAGCCCGGAGGTTTCGAAGGCTCCGGGGGACTGGAGGAGCCACATGAAACGCACGTTTCGTCAGCAGCCACAGGAGCTGGCGCAGCTGCCCCGAAGGGCCAGGCAATTAATAAACATGTTGGAAGCTCACGCAGTACGCGAAGAGGTACAATGGGCAGGAGTGAAGGCGTGGATGGAAGAGCGACAGAAGAAGTGGGAGTTCCGCCATCAGGAGAGCGTGCGGTTGACAGCAGGCATCTCACACATGGTTGAGGAGATCATGCACAAAACAAGAAGGGAAGCCCAGAGGGAGATTCAGGAAGCAAAGAGAATTCCCGATATGGAGTTGGGAATAAATCCGGATGTGATGGAGAAAGTCCAGATACTGACAGAGAATGTCATGAATGAGGAGATGAACGCACAGAGACCACAGATGGAGGCCTCAAGGCATGCACCAATGATTCCCCCAGGGGGAAAGGCTATGGCAATCACACCAGCGGTACTGATTGTCACGAGTACACTGTGAGCGATTCAGTTGAAATGTCGAGACAGACCGACATCAATCGCTACACCGAAGAAGAACGTCAACGCACCAAGCAATGCACCCAAGGGCCCGTGAAATGAGGCCATGGCGGGAAAGGAGCCGGAGAGCAAGCCGCCGAAGCAACAACAATGACAGCAACAGCGACAGCAACAACCGAAGAAACCGACAGATGCTGAGAAGGCGGCAATGTCAGCCGAAGGACAAAATTAAATGGAAGGGGATTTCCAGGTTGTCGAAAGAAGAACGAAGACCAAGGAGCAGGAGAAGAACGAAGCGAACAACATGAAATTGATTCCCAATAACAAAAACACGATGGAGAACAGGAGTGACGTTCAGGAGAAACAATGCGCACCCACACTCACAGCAGAAGGACATCGAGATTGTGTCAGTAATCAACATGGCTTTACATGCGGCAGGTGCCTGATATCACATCAGGATGATGGACATCACAACCAACGTCAGAAGAACAATCACAGCCCTAGCCAGCCCCAATACATCAGTGGACATGTTGTTGGCATGGAAAGAGGTAGCGGTAAAAGCAGCCAGGCGCATCGATCAGGGGATGATCGACATTGAGAAAAATGAGACCTGGGAGAAAGTGAAGATGCATTTGATCAGTTTCGACCAATATGCAGCACGGAAGTTGGGAGGCCTGGAAAAACTGAGGCGAGAAATTCAGTCGGAAAACGAAGGAGTAGTTATTCCGATCATTATTAATTGTTTAGGGAGACCTGTAGACGTAAATGGGAAGAAAAAGAGCGGAGAGACGAAGGCAACGTCAGTGGTCTTCTCGATCAAAAGGAAGAAGATGGCACAGAAGTGCTTGAAGAAAGGATTAAGGGTGGCGGGAGTGTGGCATCAAGTGGAGAGATACATTCACGCTGGAACAGATACTTTTTGCGAAAGCTCTTGCGGGTGGGGAAACTATGTTTCGAACAGCGGCAGACTGGCGATGGTGAGGTGAATGCTGTGCGCCGGAACACACAAAACAGAAGATCACAAGTGTGATGTAGTGGGTTGCAAGGCCAGGCAGGGCCAGAATTGCACACATAACAACGCCAAAGGCGCCAACTGCAAAGGAAACCACATCGTGAAGAGCAATGTGTGCCCCAAACAACAGGAGGCAATCCAGAAGGCTAAGGAGGAGAGGACTAATTGGAGAGAGAGAGTCAAAGGAAGAAAGAAGATTCCCCAAAGCCAAAAAGTACCGAGGGAAACGGAGGATGGGACCGTGTCTACAGCGGAAGCAGAGATGAAGACAGAAGAAAGCCAACCTGACAAAGGACAAGGCAAAGGGAAGATCAAAGTTCCAGCAACGCAGTGGGGGTCAGAAGAGTCTATCCCCGGGACGCAATGGTGAAAGTCCTACAAGCGAATTGCGGGAATATGAAGGATAGTACTGTCCTGGCGCTAGAACAGGGTGTGGACCGAGGGGCAGATTTGGTGATAATGCAAGAGCCATATCAGGGAACAGGGAAAGAGGAGGAGTACCGAATTAGCCATCTGGCATTCAGACAGATAAGAGGGAAGAGAACCATGACCGCAGTGAAAGTAGAGACGACAGTTGTGGTCGAAGAATTAGGGGACTTTGGAGGCCGAGGGGACATACAGGCTTTTGACATTACCAACAAGAGAGGGGTCAAGGTCAGAATCACCAATGTCTATGACTGAACACTCCAAGATGATAACGACAGACTATCAGCCTGACCAGCGAGGGAGGTGGGATCGGACGAAACAATCGCCAAAGGCAATGTGGTAGTCTGTCGGCATATCAACGCTCACAGCCCGTCGTGGAACAGCGGGCGCACTCAAAGCAGGAGTGCTAGCTTCTTGGAAAACCTCATTTTAAGACACAATCTAGAAATAATCAACAATAGACAGCCGACCAGAGTTGCATGGAAAAACAACGAGCTGATCGAGTCGATAATTGATGTCACGCTTGTTGTACGGGGTGAGGTGACAAATGCTTCGGTGAGAACAATGTCAGAAGACGAAGAAGATATAGGGTCGGACGAGAAGATGTTCCAAATGGAGTAAGAAAAGAAATCGGAGGATAGTACGAACCACAAAGTGATTGCATAGAACATCGACCAAATTGAAGAGGAGGACATAACGGAGATGAAGAAGAGCTAGGGCGAATAGAGCAGAAGCAGGAAGACTTTGTCGGAAGAAAGCACGATCCAAGAGCTGCAGGACGAAGCGAAGGTGATAAAAAATGAAGTCACCAGGGTGCTGAGTCGGAAGGCAAAGCAAGTCCGAATATGTGTAAGATCCAAGAAGTGGTGGAATGCCAGGATAGCGGAGAACAGAAAAATCTTGGGGTTCATGAAGGGAGAAAGAAGAGGAGGCAGAACCAACTACACATCCATCAAAGCAGTAAGAAAGGAACTGCAAAAAGCAATCACAGAAAGCAAGTGAGAGTGCTGGAACACCTTTGTACAAGAGGCGGAAGGAGACAAGATGTGGAGGGCGCTAAAGTATACTGGAAAGCAGGGAGAACTTATGGTTAAGGCTCTGCCGAAACGAATAAGGGGGTTGGCGACTCCCTGGAGCGAAAAAGCGGAGCTCATAAATGAGGTCGGGTTCTCAAAACCATTGCTAGGAATGAAGAAGAAGGCGAAGGGGAGAGGGGACAGACCCACATGGAGATCACTGAAGAAGAGGTCAAGGAAGCTATCCATACACAGAGCGTCAAGAAAGTGCCAGCACAGGACAAAATTAACTTCAAGATGATAAGACTGCTGTGGGAGTGGAATGCGAGCAGAATAGTAGCCTTAGTGAAAATGACAATACAGTTAGGACATCATCCAAAGGAATGGAAGATGGTTACAAGAGTAGTGATATCCAAGCCGGGAAAGCCAGCTTGTCATCAAGCAAAGGCGTATAGGGTTATCGCACTCGGCAATTGCATAGAAAATGTGGTCGAAAAAGTGGTGGCAACGAGATCCTCAGAGGAGTGTGAGAGGAGATGACTGCTACACGACGGCCAGTTTGGATGCAGAAAATGAACATCAGCAGTTGATGGGGTGGGAATGATGGTGAAAAGAGTGCAAGAAGAGTGGAGGAGGGGAAACATTGCCTCAGCCAGACTGATGGATATCAAAGGAGCCTTCCCGAGCGTCACGAAAGGGAACTTGATCTAGATGATGGAAGACATGAAATTTGAAGCGGACCTATGCAGATGGGGCAGAGCTTCATGTCTGACAGAAATGTAACAATGAAAATGGACTGAAGGACGTGAGAAGTGATGGATATCGAAACGGGAGTACCACAGGGATCCCCGACTTCACCGATTCTGTTCACAATATACATCGCTGGCCTCAGAAAAAGAGTAGAAATAGATGCGCCGGAAGTCACAACGTTATCCTTCGTGGCCGATGTCGGCTGGGTGGTGCAGGGGCAGGACGTCAACCCGTGCACAAGCCACATGCGAACATGTGCAAGGAGAGCTACGCAGTGGGCGGAGATGAAGGCCGTCCAGTTCGACATTGCGAAAACAGCAGCAGTCTTGTTCTCGAAGAAAAGGAATCACCAAGGAAGTCAGGTCAGGATGAGATGCCAGGTGGACGACAGCAACTCAATATCGTTCAATTTGAAACCGACGAGATGGCTAGTGGTGTGGATGAACAGAAAATTGAACTTCCAACACCACCATGAAGTAGTCATGACTAGTATTAGCAACGGTCCCAACCCGGAGCCTCCGGTCCGGGTTCGGGTTGGAACCGAAACGTTTCCAAATCAATGGTCCAGGTTGCCACTAGAACCGAACCAGAAAGAACGATCCGGGTTGACTCTACATTTTGGAACCGCCCAAATTACCGGGTTATTAGACGGGTCCCAAAACGGGTGCAAAATACTCCCTATGCGACTTTTGAAATCCTAGATTTAAGCAACTCAGCGATGCATATTTATGATTTTGACCGTTATTAATCTCGTTTTAATTAAGTTCAATATCACAGAAACAATTTGTTAATTTTGTATTGCAACATGGTAGTTTGACTTTGTAAATAGAAGAAAGACGGCCAAAATTGTATTTAATCTTATGCAGTAGTAAATTCCAGTATGTTGTGGTATGTGTCAATCACCACAAATATTTTAGTTTCGATCATATCTATTGTCTCATTATTGCCCATCTTTTATTCATTTTAAACATATCTAACTTGCAGACTTAACTTGAAAATTGTACAAACAATATTCCAATGAGCCCAGCGTTTGTGTTCTACTAATACACTGTATTAACAGTCTTTTCATTATATATGCTTAAATATGAAACATTTCTCAATAATGACCAAGAAAATTACAAAATAAACGATATGCCCCATTGTATGAAACAGAAAACAAAAAGAAATATGAAATACAGATCAACGCTCTACCGTCGTGTATTTCCTTTTGCTTTTCGTGTTCCCTGCGTAATGACAGGCGCAGAGTTGTTAACGACTAAAGTTGTAGTACGTTTCGACTTTCCAACTGGCCTAATAAAGCCTGCAATGTTAGGGGTGGCATGTACATCTGGCTGTTCTGCCTCATCAATTACATTGGAATCATCAGAAAGATTCATATCATGCTCATCGTCAGCCTCGACATCGTTTTCATCATAGTGTGGATCGTCCAAGTCACCGTTCCAATGGAGCCAATTGTCAGTATCGGAATTAGTTTCGGCTGAACTTTCATCATCACTTTCGGCAGAATGGCGGTTGATCCTACGTATTCTTCGAATATTTAGGACTTGGGTTTTGCCACCAGGGAGGTCGATCTGCGATAAGGACGGTGGGAGTGGTAATTTTTCAGTCAATTTCAAAGCTGCAACACCATCATGATTAAAGGCCGACCAGGATGCTTAAACTGTCTCTTCAGTATCTGAAATGTAGCCCATGGCAGTCATTTGCTTGTTCTGAGCGCGTGATGCCTTCTGAGTTGCCCGTAGGTTTTCACTGCCTTGCCACATCTCCAAAAAGTCATGAACCTTGGCCATCCTGTGCAGCTTTCTTTGCTCCGCTTCTTTCTTGATTTCAAAATTGTGATCAGATACTGACGCATCTATTGGATTTGTATCGCCGGCCAAAAGACCAAGATTGCTTCTGGCAAACTGTCGAACAACCACTTTTTCTCGAAGTGTTTCACCTGTAGTTTTTGACTGCCTCCACCCAATGACATCTCGGCCAAGTGAAAAGCTGGCTTCCACTCCAACCCAGTGTGGCATGATTGAGAAAATGTCCTGTGCTATATTGGCTAGATCGGTGTACTTTGTGTTCATCTTTTCCTGTTGTCGCCAACAATCGGTTACGTCAGGCCTCCACAATGCCCTGCTGATCTCTGTGGGGTCGGAATGATAATCATTAAGATTGGGATTAATTTGTCCCCAATTTATGGGTACCTCAGGAGGTGAATTCAAATAGAGTGTGGTGGCCGTCAATAAACGTGCTGCTCGATCAGTGCGCCCAGGAGTACATTCCGCTGTGTTTGCGGGTCTATAGTAATCATCATCACTGGACAAATCATATGGATCATAAGTCGATTGACCTGGCCCAGACAGTGGTATAGAGGTGAAGGGATCGTGATTCAGTACTATATTAGATTTTCTGTTTGTCGTAACTAGATTTTTGGTACAGTATTCGTACTCGACATATTTTATGAATGCATTCTTGTACTGGGCAGTGAAGCAACCCTCGTGCTCAGGATTAACATCCATAGCCTTGTCCCACTTCCTGAATGATCGCAACTTCCGAAATGGATCAAGGACTTGTGCTGCAATGAGGAGCATACCCGTCTCTGGTGTTACTTCGGAGTAATATATGGACAGCTTTTGGCGTTCAAACTGCAAAGCAAAGTACAGATCCTCTTTCCACAGAGTGTTTTTCTTTGCCAAAGCACGCATGACGCCGTCCAGATGATCGAATATGTCATTATAGATTGTAATGACAAGGTGCAAGGTAACTGTACGCCGTTTCGACATCCAAAGTGTCCAGTAACGAAATGGCCTCAGCACCTCCATTACATATTCAACAATGATCCATTTGTCCTCTGTGGTATATAAGGGCCGGTAATCACTGTAATTCGGGTTTTTGAGCCACTCGCGTGTAAACTCTCGCAATCTGTATGCCCGCTCCAGTAATTCCAGAGTTGAATTCCACCGAGTTTTTACATCCATGGTAGGCAGTACTGCAATTCAAACTTTGGATTTTTGGCAGTTGAGAAACTCATTACGTCTTCCAGGAGTCAGAGTGATCAATACAGCAAGCATTCTTTGTAAATATCAAGAGTCAGTATTCAGAATGTAAATGTAGATAGCATGTAGTAACTACCTTTTCAATAATTTTAGCTAATCCAGGCTTCATGGCTGCCACCTTGGAGATTCTTGCATTTCCAGACTTCTGCAGCTTTTGGCGTTTGGACAATACCGCACTCTCATTCTCTCCAAATTGCTCATCACGCTCATTGGCTTCCCATGATTTTGTTCGACCATTCACTCCCAGATTACTCATTAATGCCCCTAAACCAAGCTGAATGACATGCGCCATGCATGGTATATGGTTTCGTAATGCCGACCAGTCGATTCCCGAGGTTTCAAGTGTAGATTGTAGCTCCCGAGTTATTGAATAGTTCGATGAGGCATTATGAGTAGTTATTCCCAGTAATCGACCGTCAGTAAGATCGAAACGTTCAAGTACCTCCTTCAAATGCTCAGCCAGTCGGGCACCTGTGTGTTTGCCTTTAACCTAGAGTTCTGTGTCAGCGGTACAAAATATTATAACCAAGCAGCCACTAACCTCGTCAAATGCAAGCTGTACTTCACGTAAACACCAGTTCCGATCCATATAATACCCAATGACCGACAAAATCGCCAATTTATTGGTTGATGTCCATCCATCTAATGCTACACTGACTTTATTTTTTGTTGGCAACTGCTTTTCGATTGCATCAATTGTTAGAGAGTAATCTCTTTGGCAAATATTACTGAGAGTACGGCTGACGGTAGAACCAACTGATGTCGTAAAGCATTGAACGTTCGTCGTAACTCAAGGTTCGTAATAGCATGCCATGGGATATGTGTAGAAACAAATCCTAGCATCAAATAGCGGTTCCAGGTTTCTTGGTTGAATTCATGGGTTATAAAGTCATTGTCTGCCAATTTTGGACGTTCAGTCTGCCAAAATCATTAATATAATTTTCAATTGTGAATCCACTTGTGTTTGATGGGAATAACTTGCCACCATGATGCCATGACTGCCTGTCTTCTTGAGTACAGCAAGAGCTTGCTCATCACCAGCCGTACCAGTTAATAGAGTAACGTCAGACTCCGTTAACTTTTCCAGCTGTGCTTTGTGTCCCTTTGATGAAAGGTGTTTCCCCATAGTACTTGTTCCATTCTCGGATGGATGTACAAGCAACTGATGACAGACAATGCAAATGATGCCAGGGCTGCCATTTGATGCATTTGCGCAGAGTTGGTAGAATCGCCAAGCTGGTGCATGCCGGGAGCCGCTCCATACAATTGTAGTTTTTGTTTGAACATTCATGGAGGTCCACCATTTATCCAAAATCATTTGCAATATTTCATCGGTCAAATCTCGAATAAAGACACGTTCAGCCTTGAAGAGTACATCATTGGAGTGAGAATGTATCAATGCACTTTGCAGCAGCCATCGAAAAACAATTTGAAGGGAATATGAAAGTAGAGTGGATATGATTTTGAATTGAACTACAGTCAAAATAATCATTAGACTGTGGATATCTTGATGTCTTAAATACCTACTTCCACAGACCGTTTGTAGGAATAAATGATAAACATGAGAAACAGTGGTAAATAAAATCTTCAGTATGGGCGAAGTATTTTCATGCATAAAATTCGTCTATCAAGTTGTTCTATTCCATATCAGCTGCATCGAACTGCAGTAGCATTATCTGCACTATGACAATGTGTTGATACTCCATTAGCACTTAGAATTAGTTGTTAAGTCCATATGTACGCTCTAGTTCAAAAAGTTGATACTAGCTATGATCGGAATTTTTGAAGCTGATTAGGTAGTCAAGTCAGTCAAAACTGCGATGACGATAGTAGTTTACCCAAATCCATTCGTGTTGGAGATGTCGTATGACCAAAAATCGTTGACACATCGTCCACACTCACTTTTAGTCCTGCATTCTACGTGTATCCTGTGCAAAAAGAAGATATATTATTTTAACAGCAGGCTTTCAGCCATATTCAATAGGAATATGCATAGCAATACGGATTAATCGTGATTTAATTTCTCCAAGCTTGGTTGCTCAAGTGCATCAGTACAAATTGATTTGTCGATAAAGGCAGTCAAAACTACAATTACACTAACAGAGCTCACACCATCTGATGCGCTGGAGATGTTGTGTGACCAAAAATCGTTGACGCTCCGTTGACGCTCACTTTTAGTCCTACAGTCTACGAGTCTTACTATGCAAAATTGAGAACTATGATCATAACGGCAGGCGTTCATGCATATTCAATCAGAATATGCAGTGCGATATGGTTAATCGTGATTTAATTTCTCCATGCTTGGTTGCTCGAGTGCATCAGTAAAAATTGCTTTGTCGATCAAGGCAGTCAAAACTGCAAATACACTGATGAAGCTCACACCATCTGATGCGCTGGAATGTTGTGCGACCAAAAATCGTTGACGCTCCGTTGACGCTCACTTTTAGTCCTGCAGTCTACGCGTCTAATTGTGCAAAAACAATAGATATGATGGTAACGGCGGGCTTTCATACTGATTCAAACAGAATATGCCGTGCGATACGTATGAATCGTGATTGAATTTCTCCAAGCATGGTGCTCGAGTGCATCAGCAAAAATTGATTTGTCGATAAAGACAGTCGAAACTGCAATTACACTAACGGAGCTCACACCATCTGATGCGCTAGAGATGTTGTGCAACCAAAAATTGTTGACGCTCCATTGACGCTCACTTTTAGTCCTGCATTCTACGTGTCTTATTGTGCAAAATTAATACATATGATTATAACAGCAGGCTTTTATGCATATTCAATAAGAATATGCAGTGCGATACAGATTAATCGTGATTTAATTTCTCCAAGCTTGGTCGCTCGAGTGCATCAGTAAAAATTGATTTGCCGATAAAGGTAGTCAAAACTCTAATTACACTGACGGAACTCACACCATCTGATGCGCTGGCGATGTTGTGTGACCAAAAATCATTGACGCTCCGTTGACGCTCACTTTTAGTGCTGCATTTTACGCATCCTATTGTGCAAAATTAATAAATATGATTGTAACAGCAGGCGTTCATGCATATACAATCAGAATATGCCGTACGATACGTATCAATGGTGATTTAATTTCTCCAAGCTTGGTTGCTCAAGTGCATCAGTAAAAATTGATTTGCCGATAAAACAGTCAAAACATAATTACACTAACGGAGTTCACACCATCTGATAAGCTGGAGATGTTGTGCAACCAAAAATCGTTGACGATCCGTTGACGCTCACTTTCAGTCCTACAGTCTACATGTGTTATTATGCAAAATTAATCAATATGATCATAACGGCAGGCTTTCGTGCATATTCAATCAGAATATGCCATGCGATACGGATTAATCGTGATTTAATATATCCAAGCTTGGTTGCTCGAGTGCATCAGTAAAAATTGATTTGCCGATAAAGGCAGTCAAAATTGTCATTATACTAATGGAGCACACACAATCTGATGCGCTAGAGATGTTGTATAACCAAAAGTCGTTGACGCTCCGTTGACGCTCACTTTAAGTCCTGCATTCTACGTGTCTTGTCTTGCAAATACAGTTTATTTCATTGTAACAGCAGGCTTTCTGTGTATTCGATATTAATATCCGTTGTAATTATTTATAAGCTGTTGTACTACCTGTTTCAATATGACTACATACTATGCATAATGGCACAACTATTTGACATTTGATGGACAGTTCGCATAGCTATTGAAACATAGATTTTGAGTATTATACCGGTTACGACCGGCTTTACACGGTATAAAGTTAATGACGTAAGTATGTATTATATATAGCACACTTTCGTCATCCAGCCGGTTGTGCCATATCTTCATGGTCTCCCTAAGGACTTTGTGAGATTGCCATCATGTGTACAGGGCTGAGCGGCAGGTTAGGCAGTTGAAGTTTCATTTGAATTATCTATGACGACAGTCTTTTAACCTGATAAGGTATGCGATCAGACCGCAATTTGTGACGCAAATACGACAACACTGATGTAAAATTCCGGTGGCAGATTACGTATCAATTAAGTTTTTATTTTCATTCTGAAAATAACTTTACTCAATTCAATCACACTGATAGGCGGTGTATCTGCTATATTTGGTGTACTTAAAGTTCATACGTTCGGCACTATCCTTGAACATGCATAGACGATTTTTTTTATCTTTCACAACTGATATCATAGAAAACTAACAAATATAAAAATAGGGCAAAAAAGCATATGCAAATGAGACACCGTCGAAAACAATAATATCATAATCCATGACTATACAACAATCTATATCTACGGGCCACCATACTCCGTACCCATATTTTCAGCTAAATTGGACATCTGGATAATAGTTAGTAGAAGAAAATACCTGCAAGGCTAATTGCTTACCGATTCAATCGTTTTGACAGACGTGAATGTATGAACGGTCTCATTAGGCTTGCCAGCTCCTAGTCGCAAATGACTACTTCCAGGTGGAGATGGTGGTTGGGGCATAGGTGATATTGTCGCATCCATAAAATGACCGAACGCAACAGCATTAGCTGAATTCGTGAGACTATTCGGAGTAACCACCGCTGGAACCTTCAATTCAGCAGTGCCGTACTTCCTGTCGTGCTCACGAAAGTAATTCTCTGCATCTGCCATCCTGGTGTAGTTAATTCCTCGAGCTTCATCCGCTTCGTCCGAAAGGTATCGAGTCGTTCCTGTACCGCTTTGTTGATTGTGCCAACTACCCAATCAGATTCGTCTTCATCACTGAGCTCTGCATCGTCATTGTCTTCTCCATCCTCTTCCTCATCTTCATCATCTTCCTCATCCGAAGTTGCGACATCATCAACACTATCTCCAATTGCTTCCAGCATCTCTTCAAATG
The DNA here is from genome assembly GCA_015178995.1 of Trichophaea hybrida. Classification (NCBI taxonomy): domain Eukaryota; kingdom Fungi; phylum Ascomycota; class Pezizomycetes; order Pezizales; family Pyronemataceae; genus Trichophaea; species Trichophaea hybrida. The sequence continues at coordinate 35,506 of WHVE01000550.1, forward strand.
TCATTTTCATCGTACCAGCCACTGCTCTTCTCAATATAGAGTCCTGTTCTCTCTCCACTGCCACTTCAGCTTCCGCTACCCTCTGTCTTGCTGCTGCTGTTTCACACTGCACAAATTCCTCAATCCACTTTTCCTTTGCTTCCTTGCTCACAAAGTATGATTCAGGTCGGAGCTCAGCTGCACGCCTCTTTTTGGAACGGAGACTGCGCAGAGCGCCAAGTGCTCGGACCCGTTCTGCTTCGACACCAGTCTTGCCTTGGTTCGCTTTATGACGTCGTGTTGTTGCGCGCATAGTTGATTTACCATATTTGCCCGCCGGGAGTGCCGAAAAGTTTTGTTTAGGAGTCTGAACCATATTCGTTGCTCTGTGGTGTGGTTCGTGTGAACTTTGTTTGTGGAGGAGATGTTGGAAGTTGGACGGAGGTGGAAAGGTGGGTCATTGTGGTTATAGTTATACTACCAAAATGATCCTACAGGCAGGCGCTATGACTGTAACAATTTGGAAAAATGCTCACCCTTAATCCAACATCCGTTCAACTTGGCTGCAGAAACTGTTGCACATGACATCGCTTCAGTTTTAACGGCTATTACACCGAACATACAACCACCGGTTGTTGTCTCAAAGGTTTCATATCGCCAGCCGTTCAGCGTTATTTATTATTAAATTCCAACAATTAGCAGGGTTTGAAACAGGCCAATATCCTTGCGATTCTGCAGTGTTCCACAGCAGGGTCCATCGTGAAATACGACAATGCGATAATGTGTATATTGACAGTTGAAAACTAAGATTCAACTTGAAATTTGCATCAATTCTTATATATTCTTCAGGTTCTTCCTCTTCTCCAAACTCGAATTCTTCTCTCTTCACTTACCATATTCCCAAGCAATGGCTCAACCACAAGCAACTACTTCTAGAGTCAATTGGAGAGTGTATCCGCACCAACGCCTGCCTCTACATCGAATACATGCGTTCCAAGTACTTTTCTCCAACGTCGCGCCCAGAATCCTCACCGCACTGCAGCCGATATTGCAACAAGAAATATGCATGAAGACGAAAAGTTGAAAATTGTACGCAAAACTGGTGCCAAGAAAAACAGGGAAAACCATGCAATAGGATGTACGTTATCAAATCTGCATGAACGACCATCAACTGATCGGATACAATTAGCTGCAATTCGTTCGGAACTACGTGAACAGTTCAACCAGAGCCGAAAAGGCAACCCTCCGTGGTCTACCAAGGCATTCGTCCGAACAGTCCGTGAGATTGAGCACCATGATGTTGTCAACTCCGGAGTTTTTGCAGACGAATTTTCCGACAAACGACCTCGGGAGTGGACACGTGCATCGTTAAAAGCATTAGAGGAGGCCACGGAGGAGTATATGATTGAAGTGACTGCTTTTGCCATCGTTCAATATTTATTACCGCAACTGAATTTTAGTAGGTTTTTAACATGTCCGCAACAATGGCCAGGCAAGGTGGGCATGTACAGCTCGAGCAGGCGGACATGCGCATCGCGCTCAACATGGTTAATATGGCTAAACATGGCATATCGCGCGCTGCAATCGAAGAAACAAAGAATTTGATTAAAAAGCCTAGAGCAGAGATTCGAGAAGAAAAGAGACGGAGTGTTGAGTTGCCAGGTCATAAGAGTGTGAAGGCGGTCATTGAAAAGCATCCATCCATGATCTATGAAAATCACCTAAATGGCTGCCTTCATTGCCAAAACAAGATTGCTCGAAATCCTGCTACCCGCTGGAGGCGCAAAGGCACGAAGCCTGGGACCACTACAGTACCAACAGTCTCGGCAGCACCAGTCGTATCTGCAACCCCTGGACTATCAGCCGCTCGAGCAGCACAACTTAGTCCTCAAAGAGTGCTTCATCTTAGCCTTTTGAATGAATTTACCCCACTTGAAGATTCAGAAGACGAAGACGATTCCAATTATGATGGCTCCAGTACTGATGACAGCATCGAGGATATATCAGGTATGCACTGCCCCCACTCACACGAATAATTTCTAATAATCATTTCAAAGAGAACGACAGTGATGATGAGAGTATTACCAATGAAAGAGAATAGGCAAGTGGGTTTATTGGGCATACTTAATTAATTTTGATATTCAATCTATTATATAGTTTCTGCTGTCAAAACGAGCAATATAAGGGTGAACAAAACGGAATTGAATCTGTGAAGTGAGTTTTAATAATGCTTCCATGCTATCTCTGAGAGTGAGTATCAGCAATTTTTAAATCACGATATATGAGTATTGCAAAATATCTTCTACTTAAAAATGAATGAATGCCAGTCTTTACGCATGAATATGCTGTAAATGCGCGACCATACAACTAGGCTACAAGACTGAAGGTGAGCGTCAACGGAGCGTCAACGATTTTTGGTCGCACAACATTTCTACCGCGTGAGATATTGTAAACTCCATCAATTTAATTACAGTTTTGACTGCCTTTATCGACAAATCGATTTTTACTGATGCACTCGAGCAACCTTTGAAACCGAGCTTGGAGAAATTAAATCACGATTAATCCGTATCGCACGGCATGTTGTTATTAAATATGCATGAAAGCCCGCCGCTACAATCGTATCTGTTATTTTTGCACAATGTGACACGTAGACTGCAGGACTAAAAGTGAGCGTCAACAGAGCGTCAACGATTTTTGGTTACACAACATCTCTAGCGTGTGAGATATTGTAATCTCCATTAATATAATTGCTGTTTCGACTGCCTTTATCGACAAATCAATTTTTACTGATGCACTCGAGCAACAAGCTTGGAGATATTAAATCACGATTAATACGTATTGCACGGCATATTCTGATTGAATAAGTATAAAAGCCTGCCGTTACCATCATATCTATTGTTTTTGCACAATAAGACGCGTAGACTGCAGGACTAAAAGTGAGCGTCAACGGAGTGTCAACGATTTTTGGTCGCACAACATCTCTAGCGCATCAGATGGTGTGAGCTCCGTTAGTGTAATTGCAGTTTTGACTGCCTTTATCTACAAATCAATTTTTACTGAGGCACTCGAGCACCATGCTTGGAGAAATTCAATCACAATTCGTACGTATCGCACGGCATATTCTGATTGAATAAGTATGAAAGCCCGCTGTTACCATCATATCTATTGTTTTTGCACAATAAGACGTGTAGACTGCAGGACTAAAAGTGAGTGTCAACGGAGCGTCAACGATTTTTGGTCGCACAACATCTCTAGCACATGAGATGGTGTGAGCTTCATTAGTGTAATTGCAATTTTGACTGCCTTTATTGACAAATCAATTTTCACTGATACACTCGAGCAACCAAGCTTGGAGATATCAAATCACAATTACTCCGTATTGCACAGCATATTCTGATTGAATATGCATGAAAGCCTGACGTTATGATCATATTTATCAATTTTGCATAATAAGACACGTAGACTGTAGGACTAAAAGTGAACGTCAACGGAGCGTCAACGATTTTTGGTCACACAATACCTTTAGCACGACGGATTTTACACATGTCATTCATATTTGCGAAGTTTCGACTGCTTTTATCGATGAATCAGATCGTAATGATGCATCCATCCTACCTCTGAAAGTGAGTATCAGCAATCATTACATCGCGATTTATCAGTATTGCAACATATGTCCTAATTAAATAAGGCTTATTGTCATTCTTTATAATTGAATGCAAAACATTCACGCAACCAAACATGTAGGCTACAGGACTGAAAGTGATAGTCAACGGAGCGTCAATAAATCGCTGAGAAACAGCGCAGAACTTATGATATATTTCAATATCATATTTTTTAAAGATCTTTTGACTATTTTTAAATACAAAATAGCTGTTAATAACTCTTCGAGATCACCTGTGATTGATTTGGAGTACGATCACAGTTCCCTAAGTAATGAACATATCACAATATTATATTTTATAGCATACAACAAAAGTGAGGCAGAAAGTGTAAAATGTGTCTGAGCTATGAAAGTGATCCCATTATAGACGTATGTGCAATGCTCTTCATTCGCCAAATACGCAAGAACCCGTTTTTAGATTCCGAAGGTAGGACCAGGCGGGTCTAACCAAACCCGGCCAAACGCGCGGCTTGACCGGTTCGGTTCCGGGATTGGAACCGGAAATTATGACCGGTTCGGGTTTAGTCCGGTTCCAAACCCAGACCGCAGCCGGGTAACCCGGAACCGTTGCTAACACTAGTCATGACCAAAGCAAAGATGGCACAGGGGAGAATCAAAGGAATGACCGGAAGACTCAGACTCAGACCAGAACATGCAATGAAGGTCCAGATCGCTGCAGATCAGTCTGTGGGGTTGTATGGGTCAGAACTGTGGTGGGATGAACAGTTAGGACACGAACGCGAACACCAAAAACTGGTCAATGAATCGGCAAAAAGGGTTACTGGAATGTTGAAGTCAACACCGACGGTTCGGATACTTAAGGAAGCAGGACTGACACCGGCGATATCACTTCTCAATAACCGGAGGCGATCATTCGCCAAAAGATTAGCCGAAATGCCGGACCAGACAGGAGGAGGGGCGTTGGTGCAGGGAGAGTCAACGCTGGCAGTAAGGCTGAGAAAAGATTTAGGGGTACAAGGGAAAAGAGAAACGCACTGCTTAACCATCAACCCTCAGTGAGCGGAAGCGAATGTGCGGGTCCTGGAAAAGAAGGAAGCGCTGAAGGTCGGTCAAATCACAGACAAAGGCCTAATTTTTTGGACGGACGGATCCAGGCTAGAAGAGGGAAGAGTCGGGTGTGCCGGGGTATCGAAGGAGGGAGAAGAGAATTGGGAAGCTGAGCAACACTACATGGGAAAGAAGAAAGAAGTTTTCGACGCTGAAGTATACGCTATCGCAAGGAGCCTACGGAAAGCGGCAGAAATGCTACCCAAGACAGGATATTTGAAGGTGGATATCTATTCGGACTTAGTCACTGCAATACAACAGGTGGAAGATGACACGCTAGGCCGTGGACAGGAGATGGCCAAAGACGCGGTTGAGTGGAACAACAAAATCGTGGGAACGGGAGTGGAAATAAAGTACTGGTGGAAACCATCTCACGAAGGAGTTGAAGGAAATGAAAAAGCCGACAAACAAGGGGAAAAAACTGCAGACAGAGTGGAGTGCATGCTGGCGCTTGTGAAAGGATACAATGGATGGTCAATGGAAAAGGTGCAGAGAAGGGTCACAGAAGCCAAGTGGAGCGAAACCGAACAGTGGTGGAAGGCAATGTTCAATGGCAAAATGGGGGGGTACAAAATGAATGGAAAGAGGAGGATAAGCAAGCTGTTGGGCGAATCCAAGAAAAGCGTCGCAGAAAGGTTTCTCCAGTTAAAAGTGGGACACGCGCTAGCAGGTGTTCATCAGGAATGCATTATGAGGAACGAAAGCAAAGAGTGCTGGTGGTGTGGACACACGACGCAGACGGTAGACCACTTGTTCAAGTTGTGCAAGAAGTGGAGGTGGCAGCAGAATACTCTGTGTGAGAAGTTGCGGAAGAAGTGTAAGATGAAGAAGAGAGGCAGAGTGCTGATGGTGCAGGTGTTTGATATGGAAGAAGCAGAAAAGGCAATGTTGAAGTTTTTAACGGATACTGATGTCGGAAGAGTTGCAGAGGCTTAGGAAGGGCATGGGCAGGCAGGGAATCAGGACAGTGGAACGAGGAAGGAAGGGGGAAAGATGTGTTCAGTTCAAAGAGAAGGGAAGAAGGAGGAAGGGATGATACGACTTTGCTCAAAGAGACAAGAAGGGACACCTGATGGTCACACAGGAGAAGTATCTTGGAACAGGCTTAGATCATGTCATGGCCGCAAGCAGCCAAATACAGTATGATTCAAACAAAAAACATAAGCAGATGTGGTTAATGATCATATGAACTATTGTTCCTTGATACCATCTCAATCCAAAATTGTTTCAATTTTTGACCCCACAGCCCACGCTCATCGGTAGTGTTAGCAACGGTTCCGGGTTACCCGGCCGCGGTCCGGGTTGGAACCGTAACCGAACCGAAACCCGCCGGGTTTTGGCGGGTTTTACCTGCAGCAGAGCCTCATTTTTCATCGGCCCCAATAATCACAGCTTTTCTGCTCCAATTAAGTATTTGAGTTCTGATTGGATCGCGACATATTATATACGTAGATTATGCAGTTTTTGATGCTCTTTCACCTCTTGGTTTCCGATTTGCGATACGATTAGTATTCGTTGAGTCGCTGTGAAATAAAGCCGAAAATGCGGCCAAAATCGACTGTTTTTCGCAGACTCAAATCGTATCGCAAATCGGAGACCGGGAGGTGAAAGAGCGTCAAAAACTGCATAATCTACGTATATAACATGTCGCGATCCAAAGAGAACTCAAATACTTAATTGGAGCGATAGTTTTAGAGAAGAAACCCGCCAAAACCCGGCGTGTTCGGTTCGGTTCCGGGTCGGAACCGCTTGTGATTGGGCGGTTCCAGAACCGAACCGTTTACCTCGGTTCCGGGTTTGAAACCGGAGATTAGTGCCGGTTCGGGTTTAGCACGGTTCCGGTTTAGCACGGTTCCGGAACCGGAACCGACCCGGACCCGTAATTTGGAACCGTTGCTAACACTAATCGGACATGTGTTTGTATCGTTTTCAAGCACTTTCCAGCTGTCACCGGCAGGAAAGCGAATCGGCAAATACTCACACTTGATCCAACTTTGAAAGTAGGGTGAACTTTCCACCTTTCAGGCAGCTTTCGCTGCATTTATTCTTTCACCCTGATACACTTTCCCAATTTTCGGCTTTCATTGAAAAATACTTTCTATGTGACAAGGCTGCACTGATGGAGTAGCATTGAACTTTCTGATATATTTAACTTGTGGTTTGCCAGATGCTCAGGCCAATCTCCGCTCTAGCTAGCCTGTGCTCAAGCTAGACTCCGCTCTAGCTAGCCTCCGCTCTACCTAGCCTCAAATCTTACTTGCCTCAGCTCCAGCTAGCCTCTGCTCTGGCTAGCATCCGCTCTGGCTACTCTCCACGCACCCTAGCATCTGAACTGTTGAAAGCTCTTCCCAGTAGACCAAGCTTTAGATAGTGGATATCTGCAGTGTTCTGACTATATGAAGATGGCCAATATCCAGCCAGCAACAATGGCTAGTAGCTAGCAGACTTTGCAAGAACTGTGAACTGTGGGCCTGACTTTACGTCCCACTGTCACCATTGCCCACACCATCTCCATCTAGATCACCATTTCCACTGCCACCAGATTTGCATGATGCTGGAACTCCTGTACTTGCATATAAACTAATACAAGCAATCTTCAATTGAAGCTTTGCTTTGAATTCAGCTTGTAAATCTGACTTGAAGATCTGCTCTCCACAAGGCTAGAATCACAATGATTGATGTTGTTCCATTAATTGTATTCCTCAACACCATGGCCTGGAACATCATGAGATCAGGTGGGATAAGCTGTGGTGGGGAGACTCGGATTAGAGTGATGGTCAGACACGAATAAACTTTGATGGTAAGACTTGAAAAAGCTATGCTGGAAAGGGTCCAATATCCATTTATGGTAAGACTCAAATACTGTATAATGGTGAGACTCAGATGAGCATTGATGGTAACAATCAAAAATCTTCAATGGCCAAAGTTATATCAGCTTTGATGGTAAAATTCGAATAACCTGGAATAGTGAGGCTCAGATAAACTTTGATTGTTTGGCTGCCATGGGCTTGGATGGTAAGACTCAAATACACTTTGATGGCAAGTGTTATACCTAGCAAGTTTGCATCGGGGTCACGTACAATCACCCGTGATTTCCCTGATTATATTTCGTTGGGTACCACTCATTTCGGATGCCAGTGCCAATCACTTCCAATGGCTATCAAACGAACACCCACACCATCGATAAGAATCGACAGCTAGTTAATGGCCGTTGTCGATTCTGCTCCGAATCGCCAATCACAAACAAACAGCTGAATGGCTTCGGCCAAAAAGCGGACCATCGCTGACGACAAACGAACAGCCAGCAAATAACTGAATGGCGCCAGGCAAAAGCCAACGACTGCTGGAGGCCTGCGAATATATGCGCACTCTGAACAGCGAAGCTGCTCTCTTTCAAATGAGTCCTTTTCATCTGGAGGATATTGGATGAAAAGGATTTCACTGGTCCGGAGGCACACGCCTGCGAGCTTGATATCTTCAAGGATACCGATGGTCTGATTATAATCTAATGATGATAAAGAGGATGGAAGATCGAGAGATGGAGGCCGTGGTAGTTGCAAAGGAACCGGAATTGGTTCGAAGGTGGTCTGAAGGTGGTTAAGGTGCTGGAGCTCTAGAGCAAAGCGTAGTTAGAAGTATTTGTTAGAAAGTGAAGAAAGAGGTATAAAGACCTCTGAGGCCTTCGAGGGTAGAAAGGCATCATCAACCTTCTCAGTGAGGATAACAAGCGTTAACAATATACGCATTGAAAAGCTATTCTTTTCGTTCAGAATCTTTTTGTAATTTCCCATCCAGAGCAAACCTCCTAAGGTACCATCGAAGCAAGTCCCGAATCAAGTACGGATACTACTTTGACCGGGTAAACCTGGAGGGAAGCTTCCGGTGTTACAGAAAGACTGGAATAAGCTTTTATGGTGAGACTCAAATAGTCTTTAACAGTGAGACTTGAACAAGTATCAATCATGACACTCAAATGATAATTGATTGCCAGATTCAAATATGCTTAAATGATGCCACTCCAATATGCTTCGGTGGTGAGACTCTGATAAACAACGGTGGTAAGACTAGGATAAGCATTGATGGCAACATAACCTTGTTTGCCAACGGATTAACAAGGTTTGGATGTAAGATAATCTTCAGATGTAAGATAACCTTTACAATTACAATAGTTTTCAGCAGTACAACAACCTTCAGATGTACAATAACCTTCTGTGGGGCAATGATCTTTCGCCAATTTAGAGTATTAGTCAATTGAGGTCATAATTACCTGGAGTATGGTCGCCATCATTCCTGAACTTCTGAACAACAATTGTGTCATCCCCAGTGCTTCAAATAATGGTTATTCCCGGTATTAACTCCTCTATCCAGGCTGATCCTGAGAATCTCACAATGCCCAATAGTCATAGTATTGAGGATATCAATTGATGATAATGGGCATATCGCTATACTTGAGGACATGGGGAGAGCCGTTCTCGAAAACAGATTGTCCAGCAGAATCTACCGCTCGATATCTGTAGACTTAGTAATCTATGTGTAAGTATGAGTATGAGTATGAGTTCTGAAATCGATTGATCTCTTTAATAATAGTGGGGGTGGTGGTGCTAGTGCAAGGTGTTGTAGTGATGAGGGCAGAAATACAACCTTGCTCTAAGTTGAGCCCGCCTCTAGACAGATCTTTGAATTCTAACCTGAAATTTGCTGAAAAGCAAAACCTAAGATCAGCTGGAAAGTGAATCTGCAAGAATGTGCCACTGCAGAGGAAGACACAGAAAGTGGATCCGTAAGAAGGAAAAAACCCAGTGAACAATTGCTCAAAGTTTTAAATGGGTGGGGATATAATGCAAGCTGCACTGATAGGAAATCAAGCAAGGAAAAACACAGCCAAAGCGACCTGACTGTCACGGTTGTGTCGAGTGAGGATCGGGGGAGGAATATGGATCGATGATGGGCATATAGGAATATGAAGGGAATCAGGTTTTGTTGGTTGGAATCAGGTTTTGTTAGAAAGAATCAGATTTCGTTGGTTGCGTTGTAAATATGGCGTGATGGTTATGGCGTAGGCTGCGAACTGAAAGGGTTGCGTACATAGTTGGGTTGAGTTGGGATGTATTTCGAAACAAGTGAGCAAAGGTGACGACGGTCGCGTTAACTGTATATAAGGATGTTGGATTTGCGGAGGATAGGTTTGTTCTTCACTCGTTTTCTAGTCTACAAAACAATCAATAAGCTTCGGTGAACAACCATTGTTCACTTCTGTGATTCCGGAATTCGAGTCTCTTGCGTGTTACGCAGTACCTGCGATCACTGCTCACCCCGCCACACCTACGTCTCAGTTTGGTTTGTATAATCCCTAGCACTCCGAGCCTTGAACCCTTGACACTGACAGCAGCTGAAAGCTGGACAGTTTGTGGCGCTTTCAGCAGATTTCCAAGAATACTTGGATTTTCTAATACAATCACTTGATAATCCTGACTAGCTGTATATCCAGCACATTGTTGTTCAATTGTTTCAGCTGGGTGCATCATATGTTCCACATAGAGCTAGATTGTACCGCGGGTTAGGCAGATACATTCACACAAAGTTTATGCAAAATATGCTATACTAACAATGATTCAGAGCTGCTTGAATCTATTCAAGCGGAATTGATTGTTGTAATCAGGAGAATTGATATACTGCAAAAAGGCATCTTGAGCTGCACTGCTGATGGACTCTTGGGCGGTTGATGAAAAAGAGGCCATGTGTGATGTGGATATAGCAGATATAGCAGTAATTGATATTTGGTTGTGAATATTGACGATGTGATACTAATGAAGAATTCGGATATGTCAAATCGATCAAAGGCCGAATCAATCACATTAATACAAATTGAACTTGTCATTTAATTCATCACAGATATAATGATAATGCTCAACTGCCCCAAAGGCAGTGATTTGCACTGAGCTGAAGATACTCAGTTGTGCTGCACTGAAAATACTCAGATACTCTGTGTCACGGTTGTGTCAAGAGAGGATCGGAAAAGTAGTGATTATCAATCAAGCGTTTACAAAGAATACGGGACACAAGCAAGGAAACAGCCTTTGTTGGAAGGATACAGGTTTTGTTGGAAAGAATCAGGTTTTGTTGGAAGGAATCAGGTTTTGTTGGAAAGAATAGGGTATTGATGATTGCATTGTTAATATGGAGTGATAGTTATGATGTGAGCGGTGGATTCAATGGGTTGCATACATAGTTGGGTGAGGTTTGGATGTATTTTGGAACAAGTGAATAAAGGTGATGATGGTCGCATTAGTGGTATATAAGAATGATGGTTTAGTGGAGGATAGGTTTGCTTTTCACTTAATCTCTAGTCTACAAAACAATCAATAGTCTTGGCAACAACATTTGTTCACTTCAAAATGATTCCGGAATTCAAGTCTCCTCTTGTTTCACAGTAGACCCGATTACGGCACCATCCATTTGGTTTTTATAACCTGTTGAACTCCGAGCCTTGAAACCTTGACAGAAGAACCAGTCTACAATTGATTCTACCGGTTATAATTTAGTATATGTGCCGCTATTTCCACCGAAGAGGCTGTTACTCATGTGACTGTCCTTGCAACCCACTATGCCTGGTGTTTAGGTCTGTTGGTAACTTCCAAAACTGGTTAACGGTATATAGTTTCTGGCGACACATTTGCATAATGTACATCTGGAAATTTCGATCAGAGGGATCCAGCTTATTCAAATAAATGCCAGCATACGATAACATTAAACAACAATCCTGAATAAATTTCTTTGAACTAGCTTGTTGAACCACTAACCTTTTTGAACAAGTACCATTGAATGCTTTCAATAGCATCGACGCTATCCTCGCCAAAACCACAGAACCCATTGAAGCATATATTAGGTACGAACCACAAGCGGTATCTCCCTGGAACAGTTACTGGTCAGAAGTTTCAAGCAACGGAGGAGGACTCCAAATTGACGACCCAGTTTTAAAGAGATTTTGGACCAAGTATTATCGTCTCCACATCAGTTGTCAGGACAAAGAACCATGCTACTGCGAACATAACTGGGGAGGCACACGTTCAACAATTTGAAGAGCAGCAGACGCACAAACTACAAAATCAGAAACAACGATTATGGTAACACACAAAGACTCAGGGCGCCATTTTTCGTGGGCAGATTACAACGAACAAAACGCAGATATTGGAAAGGGTGTAGATTGGAAGTCACATCCGGCTCCTTTACCAACTCCACTGATTATCATTACAACACCCAGTAAACACAAAGAGTTCTTTCGGTTGATGGTCAATCCATTGTTAGAAACAGAAATCGAAACAATAGTTCAACAGTTTCAGGAAAACACCAACCAGATGAAGAAGTACTTGAACAAAAAACCCCGTTTCCGTTTTACAGCTGCCCACCTCAACACAGCTGCCTCTCAACACCACGATCAGGATGTCAGAAGGCTCTTTGACACCATTTCACAACGACACGCAAACCAGCGCAGTATAACTGGAACTGGAGAATGTGGCAGCCAAAGAAACGGAGGCCTTGAAGAAAGCTCAGCTCAGGAGCCATATCCAGGATATCAACATCGGACTGACAGTAGTGGCTGAACTGCCAACAACCAGCAGATTGAACAAATTGCTAAAGGAACTGCACTGTATGAAAAATGCAGAAGCACGAATATCGGAATCATTCGCAGACGGCACAAATATTATCCAGGAACGGGGCAACATGAAGCCGGAGTGACTGCTCATACACGAGGCGTTAGAATCCAGGGAGGAAACAACGCCAGCATGCAGTCATGGAGATCTGGAAGAGACAGTGCGGAACCTAGAACAACAATTGGAAGAGAGGAATCCAGATATGGCAGAATTGAGACAAGACCTGGAAGATGCTCAGGCGCAGATGGAAAAATATAGGGACCTGGCTACGGCAAATGGTCAACAGGTGACCCGGGTTTTGATGTTGATGGAAGAAAGAACAAGTGACATGGGAGCAATGGGAGAAAGGGAAGAAAGAGAAGAGAAGGTAAATAATATTGCCAGCTTCTCAGGAGAAGATAGGAAAGAACTTTGAGGGTGGAAGGTGCAGCTGGCCTGGAAGATAGGTGAAAAACCAATGGCATTCAATACCGAGTGGAAGAACCTGAGGTACACAGTTGGATGTCTGAAATGTGTGGCTCTGGCACAGTTAATGCCACAATGTGACAAAATCTCTGGGGAAGTCAAACTCCATACGCTGAAAGACCTAGTTGACTTGCTATATCGAGCATTTGGCGACGAAGACAAAGCAGCTATGGCCAAGATGGAACTCTTGGAAATGAAAGAATGAGATTTTGAATTCTCCCAGTACTATGCAGAATTCCAAAGATACGTCGTGGGCGTCAAGTGGAACAAAGATGCCCAAATAGAGACGTTACGAAATGGGTTGTCAAACGAACTCAAGAACTCACCACAACATATTGAAGAACCAGAAAGTATAGTTGAATTTGTCAAGTTGTGCACAAAGACAGACTCGCAATTGAGGAGCCAGACAGCAGAAATGAAGTCCAGCAAGTGGGAAGGATACAAAAAGGCCCATTCAACGACCAACACCACATCCGCCCCAGATGCGGCCCCAGCAGGAACGGTGGCAGGATATCATGACCCTGCACCGCTGGACCTCTCAGCAGTCAGAGGAAAGAAAATTACGGCTGAAGAATGAAAGAGACGCAGCGAAGAAGAACTATGTATGTTCTGTGGAGATAGCAGGCATTTTGTGGCATCATGCCCAAGGAGGTTGAAGGCAGTATCAAGACAAACAGAGGTATCACATTTCAAAAAAACAGCAAATGAATGAGATGCAGATTGGTGATAAGGAAAAGGAAAGGAAGTTGAAACGGGAAAAGTTTAGTTCAGTGCAATAAGAATGGCGATTGTGCAGGAAACAAATTTCCTTTGTCAGTCAATGTTAGTATTTGTATCCCTCAGTTCTCTATTCAAAGAGCAGAAATGAAGGAATCTTCTATGGAAAGGAAGAACCTTGTTGTGAAATGTGCGCTGAAAATGGAAGATGAAATCATTGATACCCACGCTTCGATGGATTGTGAAGCTACTGGAATAGCATTTATCGACAATGATTTCATCTGCCATCACTAGTTACAATTGATTGAGTTAAAAGATCCAAGAGAATTAGAAGTTATAGACGGAAGACCCATTGAATCAGAAACGATTACAACCATGGTTAAACTTGATTAGAAATACTCGCACATCATGAACAGTTACCTGTGTTTGTTTCAAAGTCAGGTCACTATCCCACAGTATTGGGACTCCCATGGTTACAACTTCACGATGTCACAATCAAATCCCAAAAGCAGAGTATTGGATTCGAAAGCTGTTACTGTCAACATCACTGTGAACATTGTTCAAGTATATGGGTGTGGGGAAATCATATGGAAACAACAGGGGAACAGAACGAACCGAAACTGGATATATATGTGTTAGCAGTAGCACCATTGATGAGACGCAACAAGAAGTTGAAACTCATCACATTCACGGTAACACTATATGTCATCACAAGACTCTCGAAGTAAAGTACCTTCAAGGAACAACGCTGGATCACATCATTCCAACAGAATATTATGAGTTTCTTCAACTCTTTGCCAAAGTTATTTCTGAACGACTACCTCCACACAGACCATACCATCACAAGATTACACTCCAGGTGGACTTTACACTCCTGTTTGGACTAATTGACAGCTTATCAAGAGAGGAATTACAAGTTCTGAACAAATGGATTGAAAAGAACCTGTCAATGAGATTCCTCAGATAATCGTCATCACTATGCAGGGCCCCGGTATCATTTGCACCCAAATCTACCGGAGGCCTCAGGTTATGCGTGGATTATAGAGGCCTAAACGAGGGATAAATCAAAAGTCGATACCACCTATCTCTGAACCAAGAAACCCTATTAACATTATCGAAGGCTAGGTGGTACACCAAGTTAGATGGCCGAGACACCTACAATATGACCAAATGGCAGAAGGAGACAAATAGAAAATGGCATTCCGTACCTGCTATGATTTATTCGAATCCCTGGTTGTTCCCTTTGGACTCACCAATGCCCCAGCATCCTTCCAGGAATTCATCAATGATACACTCCGATCCTTTCTGGATATCTTCCGCACAGCATTTCTGAACATCTTCAGCACTGCATTTCTGGACTACATTCTTATCTACAGTGACAACTTGACGGAACACCGGGAACATGTCAGAGTGGCAATGTCAATGTTGAAGCAAGCTGGACTGTATCCAATGGCCGAAAAATGCGAATTTCATCAACAAGAAGTCCAGTACCTAGGACAAATAGCGGCAGTCAACGGAATCAGAATGGACTGAGAATGGATAACCACAGTCAAGGAGTGGGAAGCACCCGGCAAACTCAAAGAGGTTCCAGCATTCCTAGAATTCGCCAACTTCTATCGAAGATTCATCAGGAATTGCAGCAGGGTGGGCCAACCATTGACAAAATTAACAAAAACGCTGGAACCATTCTGTTGGGAACCTGATCAGAAATGAGTCTTTGTAGAGCAGAAAGAAGCATTAACATCAGCACCAATACTCGCACATTTCAATTACGAACAGAACATTGTCCTAGAAGCAGATGCTTCCTGTTATGTGTCAGCAGGGGTTCTATCACCACAAGACATTCCTCCGAAGGGCGCGGCAGAAAAACCCAACAAATCGTGTTTAAAATGGAGAAACTTGACCAAAGAATACAACAAGGGCTCTTGGTTGTGTTTGAAGATGTGGTGAATCAAGATGAAACTGATCCAAAGAAGCTGTGATACCGAATTGACAATGTATACAAGGACTGCCCAATCGACAACAAGGAAGGACTGTACATCAACGCAACAGAAATCAAAGCTGAATTGGACAAGCTACAACTCATACAGAAACATCACCATTCACCAACAGCCAATTTTTCCAGGACGAACAAAAACCTTGGATTTACTCAAAAAGAATAATTAATGGCCAGGCATGAGAACAGACGTGAATAGGTATATTCAGAAGTGCTGTGTGTGTCAACGCAGTATACCAAGGAATCAAACTACCCACAGATGGCTAAAGCCACCGGAAATACTGCAGCAACTATGGAAGGATCTGAGTATGGACTTTGTGGTTGGGTTACCGGAAAGCGAAGGATATAATACTATATGGGTCGTTGTTGATAGACTATCAAAGATGAAGCACTTAGTACTGTGTCGAGACGATACAGATGGCGGGAAATTGGGCGAAATGATTATACGAAATGTGTTCAAATTGCATGGCATACCAGACATCATAGTATTGGACAGAGGAGCTGAATTCACCTTGAACTTGTGTAAACATGTCTGCGCAAGACTTGGAATCGGATGAAGACTCTCAGCTGCATTGCATGCACAAATGGACAGCCAAAAGGAGTGAATGAATGCCAATATAGAACAGCATCTAAGGAGATTCATCAATTATCAGCAAAAAGACTGGGCCTCATGGCTAGCAATGGCAGAGTTTGCGTCAAACAATCATGCTTCAGAAATAACAGGCTACTCACCATTCTTTCTCAATTATGGTTTTCATTCCACAATGACCTTCAGTCATTATCCAGTTCAGAACGGAAAGCACATCAGGGAAGTAAATGCCAATAGCCTCTCCTGAAAGATGAATGAAATCTTCGAAGAAATGAAAGCCGAAATGTCCTGAGCCCAATCAATCCCAGCCGAACAAGTGGACAAACAGTGCAGAGAAGGAGCGGAGATGACAGTGTGAGACTGAGTATGATTGGACGCTAGTAATATTGAAACACAATGACTAAGCAAAAAACGAGACCGGAAACATCTTGAACCATACGAAATCACCGAAGTTATCGGCCCATCGGCCTACCAATTGAACCTACCTAAGGGTATTCATATACACCCAGTATGTAATGGCGGTAGAGGCAGCAGGCCGAGGGCCGGGTAACCGCCCAGTATATAGTCACTTCACGGAAGTGAAATTGCAGCTCCTGCGATAATCATTGATATTACTCTACTCTATATCATCATGTATTCTCGTCTGCCACCGTATCGATTCAATTTGACATCTCTGGCCGTACGGAACTCAACTAGCACCTACTCATCTTTACACTATCATTGCTTTCCAATCATCAGAAAGATTTCGCTCATGAGAATGTGTGATCTCACCCCATTTTCGACACGTCAACATTGTGCACAATGAATGAAAGCCATCACAGTCACACCATGCCTCCAAAGCAACCAAGATCTCAACTCAGAGTAACTCATGACGGTGCAAGCGATGACACCCTGCAGGCCGCAACCTCCGCGTCTGGAGGTCGACAAACTCGTGCATCGCGAACTAGCATCACTCCAACAATTCTACCTGGAGCGAAAATCCAGAACGACAAAGAAAGCGGTCTCAAAGATCTTAGCGATCACGAAGACGAAGGCAACAGCCAGCATAACTCGCAATCCTGTGACGAAGGAGAATCAGACACTATCCACAATCTCCGCCAGGTGGTACAACAGCAGAAAGAGATATTCAACAGCGTCATGAAGAAGAATGCATTCCTGATGGGGGCCAATGCAGGGCAGTCGAGCACACCAACTGAAGTTTTCTCTGCCGCCCGAAAGAAATTCAAGATGTCTAACCTGAGGCGATTGTGCGGTGGTGCTGTGGAATTAGAGATCATCTCAGGCTCCCTTCGTTTACACTTGTGAGTTCACAGCGAATTCTTTCCGCAGGGACAAATCCACTATGTTCAGTACACGCTCGACAAGATCGGCAGCTGGTCAAATCACCCAGACCCAAACCCACAAAAAACAAGTATGATAGACCCAATCTCATGGGGCCAAGACCTACATGCGAAACATGACCGGTGTCTATTCAACTTCAAACTCTTCATCGAGGAATTGCGGAAGCAGTACGGTGACAAGGAGCGGGTGCTCAATTCCGGCAGTCGACATTTCAACGAGTTCAGGCAAGGACATTGTAATGAAAATGAGACCGTTCGAGCATACGCCAATAGACTACAGGACATATGCCGGGTTTGAAATCTTGACGAAACCCAACACTTCATGCCGCTTTACAACCAGGTTTGGACCGGCTTGAAGCCGCAGCTGAACCCCAAAATTGAACCCTTCACCCCCGAGGACGGCAGGTTCGACACAATTGATGCACTCTTCAACTGTGCAGCACACCACAAAACAAAGTCAAATCAGCCAGAGCAACAGGAGCAACCGGAACAATCTCATTGGCAAAATGGCGACGGAAAACAGAACTTCATACCATCCATCTCCGAGCTGGCACAAACAAAGCCCGCAGGCTCTAGTTCAGGCTCAGACTCAGGATGTGGATCAAACGACAGACGCTTAACCGACATTCCTCCAGTCCCATGGGTCTCGGTGGAAGACTATGGGAAATGGACAGCCAATAGAAAATGCCTTCGCTGCGGCGGTGATCATCGAACCCAACAATACACGAGATACTCCTGCACAACCTTTCCCGAAAGACTTGACCCCAACTCTGGTGGGTAAGCCATCCGTCAAGTCTAATGCCAGTGGTCATTCGACAACAAGAACTCAAAAAACTGGCATACCTATCACGCCACTTGGCTCGGCAGAAGTGGTTGGATGAAACAGCGCTGGGAATGGAGACCCTAGGCGCATGGGCATTAATGGCAACTTTGGACGCGATTCAACCCCACCGAATATGATTCAAGTCGAGGGTGGTGCTGGAAAGCCCGTGGGCCCACAGGTCGAGCCAGTATCCCAGCAGTACAGCACGTTCAGATATGGCTAATATCATCCACAAAATCCAAAATCAAGATCGACAAGGCGAAATGCATGGTGTATGAGCACACATTGACGGAGGCGGGACAACCATCTGTATGTCTCCAATGCTCCGGAAGTAACTCGGACTGAGTGATGAAACAGCGGGCATCACCACTCTGCGGCTTGATGGGCGTGGGATGGAGTTTGCTGGGGACAGCTGGAAAGTGATGATGACAGTTCACTACATTGAACATCTCGCACCGGTTGGCAAGTTGGATGTACTAGTCATGCCAATGCGGACCTACAATTCTGTACTAGGGTTGCCATGGTTCAGCACCTGAAACCCCAATATCGATTGGGCGCGTCGACGATGAATCTCTCTATGGACACCGAATTCGAGTGCTCCAAGAGAAGAAGTGCACTTGGATAAGACCCCACAGGTGGATGATGACCCCCGGAGGCAAGAAGCGGTTGCTCCAGATATTGAAATGCTCACAGCTACTGCATTTGACAATCTCTTAGCAAGCGACGGAGTTGTGGAAGCATATGCTCTACGAATAGGGGAATGCTCTGGGCTGCTGGGAGCTACTTTGGACATCAGATCTTCGGACTGACCAGGTGGGACCAGAGCGCTGAATGAACATGAGCAGGAGCTGCGGTGGTAGTTGCGGTAGAAGAGTATACCAACAATGGGGTCCTTGAATGACTGCTACCAGCCTGCAGAGTCACAAAGAGAGTTCTAGACGGCGGGGCTTGGCTCCATTGTGGGCAAAACATTATTTTCTAGACTTCCAGGAATGCCTACCATCCACCATTTTGTTGTACGAACTTGACTAATGTGTGCACATAGAGCAGCAGTGGCGACGGTAGTCACCAACAATAGAGGGCGCATTCCCGCCGAATATCAAGATTTAGTTGAGGTCATCAGCAAGGCCAAGGCAGAGACATTACCACAGCACTGGCCAATTGACCACGCGATTGACTTGGAGACCGGCGAGCAGTTGCCATGTTGGCTGATTTACAACCATTCCGAAGTCGAGCTGCGAACCTTGAAGGCTTACATTGAGACCACCCTGGGCAATGGCTTCATCCAGCGATCATCATCGCCAATCCATTTTCCAAAGCAGATAGATGGAGGCCTAAGGCTTTGCATCGATTACCGAGCCTTGAATTCGGTTAGTGTGAAAAACAGGTATCCACTGCCTCTAATTTCAGTGATGCTTGACAACGTGCATGGCGGCAGGGTTTTCACCAACATGGACCTGCAAGGAGCCTATAACCTTATCCGAATTAGAGAAGGCGACAAGTACAAGACCCCATTCCGAACCCAGTTCGGCCAGTTCAAATACCGAGTCATGCCATGTGGTCTCACACATGCACCTCCTATGTTCCAAGCTTACATCGACGATTGCCGGTGACCTTACATTGACAACTTAGCAGTCTCTTACCTTGATGATATCTCAATCTACTCGGACAATGAGAAGGAGTATGACGAGCACGTTTGAAAGGTGTTGCAACAACTACAGCAATTTGGCCTCTACTGCCAGGCGGAATGGTGTCAATTGGATGTCACGGAAGTCGGCTTTGTCGGGCTCATGATGACTCACGATGGTGTCGGTATGATGACAGACCGGCTTGCAACGATTGAGGACTGGCCAACCCCGAAATCCATTAGAGATGGGCATGATCTTCCTGGGTTCACGAACATCTACTGGAGGTTCATCAGATCATATGCA
Source organism: Trichophaea hybrida (assembly GCA_015178995.1). Classification (NCBI taxonomy): domain Eukaryota; kingdom Fungi; phylum Ascomycota; class Pezizomycetes; order Pezizales; family Pyronemataceae; genus Trichophaea; species Trichophaea hybrida. Next base: position 55,727 of record WHVE01000550.1, read on the forward strand.
AAGGTGACATTTCCACTCACAGAGCTACTGAAGAAGGCAGACACGGAGCAGCCAGGTCAACCGACTCAGAACGACAGACAAAGTCAGACACGATCCAAGAAATCAGAGATACTTGAATCCAAATGGGCATGGACGCGAGAAGCCAAGTTGGCATTCCGCAAACTCAAGGGAGCCTTTTCAGACCCACCCATGCTGCAGCATTTTGACCTGGCCAAGCCAATCGTTTTCCAGACTGACGTGAGTGGCTTTGCGATTGACAGCATATTTAATCAGTTCAATGGATTCCGAATCCTCCGCCCAGTCAATTTCTACTCCCAAAAGTGCTCTCCAGTCGAACAGAACTATGACACATACGATTGCAAACTCTTGGCCATTGGGTAAACATTGAAACAGTGGCGACATCAACTTGAGGGTGCCAGGGCACAAGGTCTTGGTACACTGTGATCACAAGAACCTCCTGTACTTCCAGGGATCACACATGCACTCCCGACGGCAAGCACACTTGGCCATGATGTCATCATCATATGACTTTGTCGTCGGGTACCTGGAAGGAACCAAAGACCCAGCCGACAGCCCATCGAGAAGGCCCCACTATGAGATCGGCAATGAGAGGCCTGTCCCACAACTACTGACCACTCTAGCAGCCACTTCACTAGTGACTTCCATCGAATCTTCGGATGATCTCCTGCGGGCTATTACGACTGCCAAAGCTACCGACCATATTGCTGTCGACGTCTCGGAAAAGCTAGTCAAAAAACCATTAACCGACAGTGAAAACGATATGGATAAGGAATGGAAAGTTGTTGCTGGAGCTCTGACATACAAAGAGAGGATATACGTCCCTGCAAACGACACTCTGCGTGGCAATGTGAGAAGTCTTTTTCATGAGGATCCTGAATCCGGTCACTTGGGATCCCTTAAATCTACTGAACTAGTATCCAGAGACTTTTACTGGCCTGCAATGGATGCGTATATCCAACAATATGTGAGCAAGGGCAAAGTGTGCCACCGAGTCAAGGCTCTCCTGCTATGACCGCCACGGAGTCAACATGCTGCTGGAACCACCATCTGGACCCTGGGAAGAAGTTATCATGGATTTCGTCACCGACTTGCCCAAGTCAACAGCATCCATATATTTGGACATCCTGGTCATCATTGATCGGCTCACCAAGATGGCTATCCCGGAAAGACTTCGATAGACCGGGACTGGCCAGGCTCTTCTTCGAACATGTTATTTGCAAACAGGGTGTACCCGACAGTATCATCACTGATCGCAGCACTCAATTCACAAGTTGATTCTGGACGAGAGTCTGCTCTTATCTAGGCATAGACCACCGGCTCTCAACTGCCTTCCACCCTCTGACCAACGGCCAGACGGTAGGCCAGAACCACACGATGGAGCAGAACCTCCCACCATTTTTAACTACGAGCAGGATAACTGGATTGAACTCTTGCGTTTGGCCGAATTCGCTTAAAACAACTCCATGCATACTTCTACGAAGATGACTCTATTCTAGGCCATCATTAACTATGTAACACCGGCAGCGTCACTCAAGGTTTACCCGGTCAAAGAGTATCCATACTTAATTCGGAACTGTTTCGAAGGTTGATCAGGAGCTTCACACGGGATGTGGAAATCACTAACAGTTTCTGAACAAAAATAATAGGCTTTCTCCAATGCGTATATCGTTGAGGCTTATTCTCCTCGCTGAGAAGGTTGATGCCCTTTCTGCCCTCGAAGAACTCAGAGGTCTTTATACCTCTTTCTTCACTTTCTAACAAATACTTCTATCTACGCTTTTCTCTAGAGCTCCAGCACCATAACCACCTTCAAACCGATGCCCGCTCATTGCAACTACCGCGGTCCTCCATCGCTCGATCCTCTATCGTCTTTATTGTCATTAGATTATAATCAGACCATCGGTATCCTTCATGACCTCAAGCTCGCGGGCTTGTGCCCCCTGACCAGTGGTATCCTTTTGATTTGATGACCTTCAGATGAATAGGCCTCTGTCGATAGAGATCAGCATCACTGTCCAGAGTAGGCACGTACTAGTAGGCCTCCGGCAGTCGTCGGCTGTTTGGCTGGCGCCATTCAGTTTCTTTCCGGCTGTCCGTGTATCGTCAGCTTCCTGACTGATGCCATGCAGCTGTTTGCCAGCTGTTCATTTGTCGTCGGCGATTCGGAGCAGAAGCGACTGTGGCCATGAACTAGCCGTCGTTGCATATCGATGGTGTGGGTGTTCGTTTGCTGGCCATCTGAAAAGATTGGCTCTGGCATCCGAGACGAGTGATAGCCGACGACATCTGATCAGGAAAACCGCTCGTGATCGTATGTGACCCCGCTGCGAACTTGCTAGGTGTAACACTACCCCCTCTCTTAGACAGTTCGTCTCTGAACGACCATACTCCATACTAATCTGCTCTTCGTTGGCTTTGGTAAAACGTGATCCGGCGCGTTGAAGTGAATTATTCGAAATCCTCGACATTGTGGATCCGCATGGACCATTTCACCTGGACCAGCTTGTGACATTCAAGCACAATCGACCAATCAGTCTGCTTACATCCAGATGAGACATATGGCAGCAAGCAGAATCAATCAATCGGGTTGCGTCCATCTAAGACACTTTGCATTCTTTTCCTTTCTTTAATGATCTGGAAACATTGTGACCCCATGTGCCGAAAACCAAAATCATCTTTCTCTTGATCCATCTTTCTCTTGATCTGGAAAATCATGGCCTCTTGTGCCCTTCAAAACCAAATACTTCGTCCAGTGTCTTGCTAGCCGTTAAAAACCCTTTATGGGGAACAGATACCAGCTCAACCATTTGATTCTATTATCCTTCGCTGCCTGAGGATTCTGTCGGTGATACTCCATTAACAGTCTCTTGTCGTCGAAGTTCTCATAAGGTTCCTCAGTCCAATCTGCTTCTTACGGATACCCCTTCCACTTGACCAGATATTGAACCCATTTCCATTCCTTGCTGTACTGGCTGCCCATGACTTCCACAACTTCGTAGCCTGTTTCGTACTCGTAGCTGTCGACATCATAACCAAGCTCATTCTGCTCGCTGGCTGAAGCAAGCTCGGGTGTAGGTCTAGTAGCATTGGTGGCGAGTCGATAAGGTTCGATCAGTGATACATGGAATGCATTGTGAATATGCCATCGATTCGGTAACTCAAGCTTCATAGTAGTGGGCGAGAGCACCTTCGAGACCTTGATGGGTCCATGAAGCTTCGCATCTAGTTTCCTGGATGGTCTTCGAGATTTGAGGTTCTTCCCATTTAGCATAACTAGATCGCCAACCGAATACTTCGGAGGTTCCTTGGCACGCCGGTCATGGTACTTCCCCATTGCCTCCCGTGCCTGCTCTAAGCATTTACGGCAGAGTGCATGCATGCTGGTCATTCAGTGAGCGTAGTTCCTAGATGCCTGATTCTTTGCCTCTGCTTCGATGGGCTAATTCGTTCGAGGATCGAACCCAAAGATTGCAAAGAACGGTGTCATTCCCGTAGCGGTGGTGAGAGAGTTATTATAGGCATATTCTGCCATTGGTAACATCTCGGACCAATTGTCCTGCTCATAATTGCAGTAATTCTGCGAATAACATTCCAACGTTTGGTTGACTCTTTCCGTTTGCCCGTCCGTTTGAGTGTGGAATGGCGAAGACATCTTTAACCTAATGTCAAGAGCTTCGACCAACGAGGACTAAAACGAGGAGGTGAACCTAGAGTCCCGATCTGACACTATGTTCGATGGTAGACCATGAAATCTCCATACTTCTTTCAAGAAGATTTTGACCAGGTCTGTAGCTTTCTTCTCACCATCTTGCAATGGATTGAAGTGAGCCATTTTGGTAAATCGGTCAACAATTACCCAAACTGATGAGCATCCATCTGATACCGGTTATTCGATAATGAAGTCAATGGAAATCGAATCCCATGGTCGGTACGCTAATTCGAGGGGTTTCAGAAGACCATAGGGAGCATGACGAGCGGCTTTGTTCCATTGGCATTCAGGGCATGAGCGGACATAATCTTCAATGAATTTCTCCATATCTGGCCAACAGAAGTGTCGTCTGACCAGCTCGATTTTCTTATCCTGCCCCATGTGTCCCGCCACCTTCGAATCGTGCTCCGATTCCAATATCTGTTTCTTCAACTGCAGATCGTCCGGAATCTACAGTCTGCCTTTAAAATACAGGACTTCGTCTTCGAACGAGATGTCTTGGTTTTGGTTATCTTCCATAGCTCGGACATACTCCTCTTGTCATGCAGCGTCATTGTTAGCGGCGCAGACCACTGCTTCTAACCGCCATTAGTTGAACTTGACTACTGGAATTCCTCTCAACTTTGCAAAAGAAATCGCAATCGGTTCGCCTCGTAACCTCATTGCTGTCACTTGTACTGTTTCTCTTGAAGAAGTTACCAACTGATCAGGTCCTAGAATGCGGTGGATAGGCTGGTTTTTGTTTTCTTCTGCACTGCCTCCCCCATTTTATAGCAGTACTCCGAACACCTAAATAATGCATCCGGTTTCCCATTTGCACTACCGGGTCAGTAGAATATTTTAAAATCATATCCTGCCAACTCTTGAGCCAAGCGGGCTTGTCTCCAATTCAAGATCTGCGTAGTCGTAAAATATTCGAGATTCTTGTGATCGGTGAAGACACTGATCAGATGAGCTGCACCTTCGAGATAAAGACTCCATTCTTTGAATGCGGATACTATGGCGAGTATCCTTTTGTCATGGATTTCTTGATTGATCTCGGCATTATTCATCTTTCGTGAGTGGTAGGCTATATGGTGCAATCGTCCATCAATAACTTGGGAGTGAACTGCGCCGAGTGAAAAATCACTTGGGTCAGGCTGAATCACAACCGGCCAAACAGGTTCGAAATGTCGTAATATGGGTGCTTCGGAAAAATACTTCTCAAGCATATCGAAGCCTATTCAATTTCACGGATTTACTTTCCAATTAAACCTTTCGTTTGTTTTCTTTGTTAATTCCGTTACAGGATGGCATATCTTTGAAAATCCTTCGATGAAGAGTTGATAGAAGTTGGCAAATCCGAACAAGGACTGCACGTCCTTGACAGACTCTGGAATCTCCCATTTCCGAATAGTATCAATTTTGTCTTCGAACATACTGACACCTTCTCCCGATATGAGTTACCCAAGGAAATCAAGTTGCGTCTGGTGCCTTTCGCACTTATCGGGTGCTATAGCCAAGTTGTTCTCCTGTAATCGACGAAGGACTTCTCAAGTCAATCGCACATGCTCTTCTTCGTTTTGTGAATAGATGATGATATCTTCTATATAGACTACTACTCCATGATTGGTTGCATCTCGCAGGATCTGGTTCATCATATGTTGGAATATAGCTGGCGTGTTCACCAATCCGAAGGGCATAACTAGGTATTCGTAATGTCCAGGACTTGTACGAAATGCTGTTTTCCATTCATCACTGGGTTTTATTCAAATGAGGTTGTACCCTGCCTTCAAATCAATTTTGGTGAAAATTCTCGATCCAGCAACCCTGTCCCTGAGTTTGTACATACGCGGCAATGGATATTGGTTCATAGTTGTCACACGATTCAGACCTCCGTAATCCACACACAATTGTAAGCCTCATCCGTGTGGCTTTGGAATGAAGAGTAGGGGTGCACCCGTGGGTGACTTGGTAGGACGGATCTTTCCAGAATCAATCATTTCCTTCAGATATTATTTAAGGACCGAAAGCTCCTTTTCTGAGAGAGTGTAGATGGGACCCCACGGAGGTTGCCCTCTATCTTGTAAGTCAATGGCATGATTGTAGGATCGATGAGGCGGAAGAGCATTGGCAGTTTCTCTGTTGTATAACATTTCCAAGTCTCTGTATTGCCATGGAATTCGCTCTACCCAATCGATCTCAATTTCATGTGCCGCATTGACATGCATTGAACCAATAACCCCGATCCATCGAGGATCAGTACCGAACTTTAAAATGGAATCGTCATATTCGATTCAGAACGAAGATACCGCTGCCTTTGTGCAATGTTGATGTCAGTGTTTCAACGTAAATTGGAGCATATCGTTTTCTTCGGTAACTCCACTGAGTGCTCCATGCTTGACAATCCACCAGTACGGTTACATGATGTCAGACGAATCCTCCATTGGACCAATTTCGAAGGTTTCTTTGGTATAATGGAATTCATACCACAGAGCGACAGGGAAGGTGTACTGCCAACCCGCTCCTTCAAATCTTTCGCCATTAAAGTTTTCGACTATCTTTGGTTCCGTTTGAGTCACAAATGGAACACCATGTCAATCGGCCCACTGCTTCGACATCATAGGTATATCGCACCCACTTTTCAAGAGAACCCTTACAGGGACGTTCTTCTCGTCTCGAAAGCTTGCAAACATGCGTACTGTGGGTCCTGAACCTGTCCCAGGTTCAGGTGGTAATTGTTTGAATTCTTTGGGTACAGGATAAGGTGCGCTGGCCGCAGCCTTGCGTTATCAATCTTTTCGGTTGACAACCATGATGAACTACCTTTCGACACAGCTCCGGCTACAATGGGTCATGGTTGCTACGATTCATAAATTCGTTGGTGAATGAGGTTGGAATGTGTATAATTGTTTTGTCACTTAGTCACGTTTGGATGCAATATGACAACCATATTTCGAGTATTGAACTCATCCTCAGGCACCCTTTCTTAAGCAGCAGAACAGAAAGTATATTGAATATCGAAAAGCTATAATACCAATAACCGTATTGGTAAGACCCAAATGAAAACCTAAAAGAAATATGAATATCTGTACCAATAAAATCAAAAACCGGAGGTGTCTGTACCTCAAATGAAACCCATTGGAAAGATCGCAATCGAATTGAACAAAGGAATGACATGAGAAACTCGTTTCATTCGTCGATCTCCATACCGTCGGAGTCAACCTCGTAAAGCACTCGAGAGCTTGAGGCTGCTGCCGGTTTCGTATTTCGGTCAGCCAGACCCCTGGGCTTGACCTTTGTAGAAGTGGTGGTTACTTCTGGCGTTTCCACCCTAGGCTTCTTATCCTTCTTCCTTTTCTTGCTGGATGACACCTTGATTACATTCTTACAGAATACCCATCGATGCTCCGAAGAACCACAGTGCTTGCATTCGTTGTACTTTGCTCTTGCCTCCAATAAAGATTCCGGAATGCGTTTCAGGGCTTCGCCTTTGTCTGTATTGACTGTCTTAGGACCCTTCTTCCCCGTTCGAGGCAGTGTTCGAAACGGGCCGGCCCGGGCCGGCCCTGACATCTTTAGGCCCGGCCTATCGGCGTTATATCAAGCCTGGCCAGCCGCACTTAGCGCGGGCTTTGCAGGAGAAAAGCCTGGCTGGCCTGCGAGCCCTAGCAGGCCGAGTGATCGGTCACGATTCATATCCGCGGGTGGCACCCACACAATGAAAATGTCATAGAGCCATGGTATGATTACTAGCTATGCTATAAATTGAAGACGTCACATACACACTAAAGAAGAATTCTTTGACCGAAAGTATTGACAGTTAAGGCTCAAGTTCCGAAGTAATCAGCAATGGGGTAGTGGGAACCATGAAAGCAAGTACACCTGTCGATCCTGACCTCCAAGTCTTGTTTTACAACTTCTCCGGCCATCTTTTGATTGCCCGAAGCATCTCATCTAACTTCCTGACCTCATTTGACTCCACAATGCCCGCTTTTTCCCAAGACTGCATACATTTAGCTGCACAAATCACATCATCCCCCAGGCGATTTCGGCAACCTAAGATAAGCAGCTTCGAACAACTGAATACCCTTTCAACCTCAGCGGATATGGCAGGTACTGAATGAATGGAGAATGCCATCCTAGCAATCTGGGCAATCAGCTCTGGAATCTCATCTTCAGCTGGTGAGTCTTGAAACAGGTGGAGTGTTGAGAGCAGTGTAAAGTGATTGTCCATTGTACACAGTCTAAAGATCTAAAAAACAGAAAAAGCGATCTACTTATATAGAGAACTGAGAAGACATCACCAGATGACAAGTATCATTCCCGGGCCCAGGACCGCAAGTGTTGGGTGCGGAAATGCTCGGCCTGGAAGTGCTCAGGGCCTGCACCATGGCTTGAGGGCTTGATTTCCGGAAGAGCTGGAAGCCGCCACCAGAAACATCACTGAGTAACATCGACTGATCCCGGGCTATGCCCCGAGTGACGTCAAACAACTACTGTCAACATGGAGCTGCACAGTATTTTTCCTGACAATGTTCTGCCGTGCCCGCTTCTGTTTCCATAGAGGGAGATGAGCACTTGATGACGAAGACGCTGGCAGCTACACTGCAATGATAGCTGATGTAGGCCATATTGTAATACGACCACTCCTTTCGCCTCCACCACTTATAATCACTCCGCAACACCCATTCAGCTCAAAATAGCTTCGTCTGACACCTATTCTGAAGAAAGCCTATACGGGCCTGCGGGCTTTTAATTAAAAAGCCCGTGGCCTCGTGGGCTTTGAGATTACCGGTCCTGCACGGCCGCCTCAGTGCCAGCCTGAACGCCCTCGGGCTGGCCGGGCCCGTTTCGAACACTGGTTCGAGGTTTTTTGGAGTCAGAACCTTATGCAAAGTTCTTCTTTCCTTGATTCCCCTTATCATCACCAACATCATCACGCTTCCTCTTATTGTTCTTATTGTCTTTGGGTTTGTGATCGTTGTGCTGGTGCCTTTCTTGCAGGCATCTCTCATTTGCGCGGCCAACGTGTTTGAGCTGTGATTTGAATTCTGTGTCGTCGTTTGGTGTAATCTTCGAAAAGCATATTCGATCCTCGATTTCTTCGTTAAGTCCACTGTGTAGAGCCTGTCGCCATGCAATCCCTGATAAGCAGACATGGTAGTTTATGTCCTCCATCTTTATGATGTAGTCCCGGATTTCTCCCTTATACTGGGATTTCTTCATTCCTTCGAGGCATTCTGTTTCTTCCTCTGGGTCGATGAATTGTTCATCCAGAGCGCTGGTGAATGCCGACCATGTGTCAACCTGAAAATGCTTCCTAAGCTGTTTTTCTCGGTTGTTGTACAAGGCCAACGCTTTTTCTTGAAGGATACTTCCAACGAGGATGATCTTATCGTCATGATCGTTATATTCATCTTTGAAGTATCTGGGATAGCGATCCACTCCTGTAATCCAGTGGCGGTAGGATTCTGACCTATCCGTTGGATCTCCCTTAAACTTGTAGGGAAGCTCAATCTTCTGCTTCTTGGTTGAATTCAGAGCTCTCGGTGGGTAAGGTGGTACTTGTGGTGGTGGCGCAGGCGGTAGCGCAGTTGGTTCACTATAGCCCGTTCCTCCTGGTGGTGGAAGCGGTGGGAGAACATCGTCTCCACTATCAAAAGAGCTGGAGCTACTCGAGCTGGTGCTAGAAGACTCGGAGTCCCCTGGGGGGTCTCCTCCAACGCCTCCTGCGCCATCTCCATTACCATTCGGTTCTGAAGTCACAGCCTCTTTGATCCGTATTCCAACTCCATTACTTACGGTGTATCACAGGCGGAACTCCTGCTCAACAGGCTTGGTATCCCCTTCCTTTGGTGTCAATACTGACCGGGCTAGTGAGCGAACTGATTTCTTCGTTCTCTCATCTCAGAGCTTCGTCTGCAAAGCTCTAGTGAATTCATTGAATTTCCGCTCAATGTCCTTCTTCAACTTGCGCTCTGCCGCCTTCCTCTTCTGCTCTGCGTTGTCTGCCTTTGTCTGTACTTCCTCCTGTATCTTTATTGCTTCCTGACGAGACTTGGGGTACAGCTGGGACATTCGTTCGCCGTCTGCTGTGGCTTTGAGCTGAATATTCGCCAGCTCTTGGGATTGAATTTGTACTTGGAGGGCAAGGCGTTCTTGGGCTCGTTCCCTGTTATCGAGCAGAGTTGCAAGGGTTCCCCAGGCGCTTCCAGAACGTTGGATTTGATCGCTGAGGGCTGTCCGCCGCGCTTCGTAGTTCTCGGTGGATTGGGCCTTCATTAGACCACAGGCTGCTTGGACGTTAGCCGCAAACACTTAGGATTGGATTACTATATCGGAATGCTTGTCTGAGTTGCTGGAGAGGATCAACGCATATTCCGTTCTAAACACCGTGTAGGCGTCCGTCATGCTGGTGTCTGATCCGGTTATTATAGAACGACGTAAAATTGCTCAACAGGGATGGTGTGCAAGAAGAGGAATGGAGCTCCGGATTCTTGCTGCAATTGTACCGATGGCTTGTAGTCTGGGTGAGAGGCGTACGTGATCAAGGACCTGCAACGTGAGAATAGAGAACGCAATAGGGGTGGTATTTCGTCCGAATTCATTCACCAATTCCAATGGTCAATGGCTGTGACGATGGTCGATAGAGCGGCTACTGCTCTTCCGGTTGTGGTGTCGGTTCCTCCACAGTTGTGCTCGCAATAACACACTTCCTGATAATCGCACTCAACGTGCAAGCCTTGATATCTTTTCCAATGATCAGTGAAGACTGGATCGTCGATACTTACACCTCCTCCATGTCTGGCCACGTCTGTCCAGTAGAGGTTCCACGGATACAGTGTATCAGGTGCGTCCCAAACGTAATGATCGAAAGGTTCCACAATTTCTTTCAGGAGAGCGTCGATGCTATCGAAAAAGTTGAGTGGTTCTGGTTCTGCAAGCTGCGATGGGATTGCAGCTAAATTGAAGAAGTCGACTTGACAGTGGCAGTTGGAGTCGTATGGCATCAAGGTCGTTTGATGTATGTGGATAGAAAGAATACCTTCCTCGGAAGCGTTTCTTTGCTCACGATATCATGTAACACCGGGAGCGTCACTCCAGGTTTACCCGGTCAAAGAGTATCCGTATGAATTCGGGACTGCTTGGAAGGTAGATTAGGAGCTTCACTCAGGATGTCTAAATCACTAAGAGATTCTGAACGAAAAGAATACACTTTCTCCGATGCCGATATTGTTAAGGCTTGTTCCCCTCGCTGAGATGGTTGATGCCCTTTCTACCCTCAAAGAACTGAGAGGTCTTTATAGCTCTTTCTTCGCTTTCTGACCAATACTTCTATCTACATGTTTTCCTACAGCTCGAGCACCATAACCACCTTCGAACCAATGCCCGCTCATTGCATCTACCGCAGTCCTCCATCTCTCGATCTTCTATCATCTTTATCGTCATGAGATCATATTCAGACCATCGGTATCCTTCATGACATCAAGCTCGCGGGCTTGTGCCTCCGGACCAGTGGTATCCTTTCGATCTGATGACCTCCAGACAAATAAGCCTCTTTAGATAGGGAGCAGGTTCGCTGTTCCGAGTCAGCACATACTGTTAGGCCTCCGGCAGTCGTGGGCTCTTCGGCTGGCACCATTCAGTTGCTTGCCGGCTGTCTGTTTGTCGTCAGCTTCCTGGCCGATGCCATTCAGCGGTTTGCCGGCTGTTTGTTTGTCGTCGGGGATTCGGAACAGAAGCGACCGCGGCCATTAACTTGCGGTCATTGCTTATCGATGGTGTGGGTGTTCATTTGATGGCTATCTGAAAAGTTTGGCTCTGGTATCAGAGGCGTGTGAGGGCCGATGATATCGAATCAGGGAAATCGCGGGTGATCGTATGTGACCCTGCTGCGAACTTGCTAGGTGTATCAAACTACCACCGGACCATGCAGTTCAAGGCACCGAAATAAGCGCACTTAAAGTCGGAGGTGCAAGTCGACTCCATGGCGGCCGAATTGGAGGAAACTCATCGAATTCTCCGAAAGAACCTGCTGGATACCCAAGCCCACCAGACGAAGTACGCCGGAGGCAAGGAAATAACGTTGGAGGCTGGCGATATGGTTTGGCTCTCGGTTCAGAACATGAAGATAACTAGACCCTCCAAGAAGGTGGATTATAAAAGGGCTGGGCCATATACGGAGAGTAACGTCATCATTGGAAATGCTTACACACTAGACTTGCGAAGTACGATGCGCATTGACAACATCTTCCACATCTCTTTTCTTCCCAAATACTCGCCTTGTACTATCAGCCAGCCGCCATCAGAGCTGCGGTCGATAATAGTCGATGATTCCGACCAATGGGAGGTCGAACGAATACTTGACTCCAACCGACGCTACCGAAAGCTGCACTACCTCTTGCAATGGGCTACATACAACTATATTCTAACAAGCTGGGAAACTGCTGAAATTCTCGAGAACGCTTATGAGCTAGTGGCCAAGATCCATCAGGAGCACCATTCGAAGCCACAATGAAAAGCTGTCTCGGGGTAATGTTGATGAATTCGGCAATCAGGAGGTACGGAATGGGCTAAATTGGACGGTTTCTTTATATTTCTTTTCTTCTCTTCTCTTATTGGATCTTGGCCCAGTACAAATGGCATCGGCATGGGTTCTTGACACCTTCCACTGCAGGTGGAGTTTCCCCATGCACCGGATCCACCGAAAGGTGACCATAGAGTGGTACCAATCGGTTGCGGGTTTTACCAAACCTTACCAGGGTGTACAAGTCTGGACCATTATTGTTTTCTTCTTTTCTCATGTACAGGTATCGCAGCACAGGGGGTCTGCCGCTGGAGAGGGGGATGATGTAATGGCAGTGGAGGTAGCTGGCCGAGGGCCGGGTGAACACCCAGTATACAGTCACATCGCAGGAGTGAAATTGCAGCTCCTGCCACAATCTTACGTATTACTCTACTGCATATGATTACGTATTCTCGTCTGCAACCGTATCTATTCTATTCGACATCACTCGCCGTACGGAGCCCTACTAGCACGTACGCGTCCTCATAAAGTACAACCAATCTCCCACCTAAGCATATCCTCGAATGACCCAGTGTCTGGACAAGTTGAATCTGCACCACCTCCAGAAATTGTGAATGGAGATGAAGAATATAAAGTCGAATGCATCAAAGACTGGAGGCTATTCCAACTAGTGTTAGCAACGGGTCCGGGTTACCCGCCCTCGGTCTGGTTCCAAACTGGAACTGTACTAAACCCCATCCGGACGCAATTTCCGGTTCCAAACGTGGAACCGAACCGGCCGACCTGCCGTCTTGGCTGTTTTAGTTAGACCTGGCGGGTTCAATCTCTGGTTCCACATTTTGGGTTTACTTTTTGTAGCACATCACTTTTTAATTCAGTTGATTGTTGATAATCAAAGATAATACCATGACAGTCGAATATTTGACTTGATCATATAGTTTCACATACGATTGGGAACTTTTGTATGTATCCATTTATACTGTAAGAATATAACAGTATTGGGGTTCCTCACTTTCGTACATCAGATGCATTGTACAATGATTATCAGTCGATAAAGTCAGCCAAAACATCCAATATGGTTATTTCGAGAAATGCGACTCTACCCAATATTAAGCTGCTGAACACAACAGCATTTACGCTCCGTTGACGCAAATTTTAGAGCGTTAATACTGAATAATAGTTAGTCTTGGATTCAATAAATATTGACGAATGGCTGTCAATTCTGCTCCAAATTGATGAATTTGGTTTTTGAGCCGAATTTTTAGCCGCAGTTGACGCTCTGTTGATGCTCATTTCCAAGCAATCATACTACACAATAACTATGCTGTATGAAATGGGAACAGTGTCATCATAACGATTCCACATAAATTGTAATGTATAAAATTTTGCAAACAGAATTGGTGTTCCTCTCTTTCGTATGTCAGATACACTGCACAATAATTATCTGTCGATAAAGTCAGTCAAAACATCCAATTTGATTATTTCAACAAATGCAACTCTAGCCAATAATAATCTGCTGAACTGAAAAGCGTTGATGCTCTGTTGACGCTCATTTTAAAGCATTAATTCTAAACAATAGTTAGTCCTAGATTGAATAAATTATGACAAATGGTGGTCAATTCTGCTGTACAATGATGCATTTGGTGTTTGAGCCACATTGTAAGCTGCTGTTGACGCTCTGTTGACGCTCATTTCACAGCAATCATACTGTACAATACCTATGCTGTAACCAATCGGAAGACTGTCATTATAATCGATTCCACAGAAATTGTAATATATGACAATTTTGCCAACAGAATTGGGTTCCTCTCTTTTTTACATCAGATGCACCTCACAATAATTATCTGTCGATAAAGTCAGTCAAAACATACAATTTGTTTATTTCAACAAATGCGACTCTACCCAATAATGATCTGCTGAACTGATAAACCGTGACGCTCTGTTGACGCTCATTTTAGAGTATTAATACTGAACAATAGTTAGTTCTAGATTGAATACATTTTGACGAATGGCGGTCAATTCTACTGCAATATGATGCATTTGGTGTTTGAGCTGTATTTTAAGCCGCTGTTGACGCTCTGTTGACGCTCATTTCAGAGCAATCATGCTGCACAATAGCTACACTGCATCTAGTCAAGAGGCTGTCATTATAACCAATTCCATATCAATTGTAATGTATAATGACTTTGCAAACAGAATTGGTGTTCATTACTTTCGTATGTCAGAAGCACTGCACATTAATCGTCTGTCGATAAAGGCAGTCAACACATACAATTTGATTATTTCAACAAATGTGACTCTATCCAATAATAATCTGCTGAACTGAAAACTGTTGATGCTCTGTTGACGCTCATTTTAGAGCATTAATTCTGAAACATAGTTAGTCCTAGATTGAATACATTTTGATGAATGGCAGTCAATTCTGCTGCAAAATGATGCATTTGATGTTTGAGCGGCATTGTAAGCCGCTGTTGACGCTCTGTTGACGCTCATTTCAGAGCAATTATGCTGCAGAATAGCTACACTGCATCTAGTCAAAAGACTGTCATTATAACCAATTCCATATGAATTGTAGTGTATAATGATGTTGCAAACAGAATTGGTGTTCATTACTTTCGTATGTCAGAAGTAATGCACATTAATAGTCTGCCGATAAAGGCAGTCAACACATTCAATTTGATTGTTTCAACAAATACGACTCTATCCAATCATAATCTGCTGAACTGAAATATATTGACGCTCAGTTGACGCTCATTTTAGGGCATTCATACTGCACATTGGAGTGCTGTAGATTGAATAAATTTTGACGAAAGGTAGTCAAAACTGCTGAAAAAGGATGCATTCAGCACAATGATGCATTCGGATTTTGGCCCCATTATCAGCCACTGTTGACAATCGGTTGACGGTCATTTCAGAGTCATCATATTGCACAATTGCTACGCTGCGTCCAATCAAAAGACTGTTATTATAATTCATTTCACATGAATTGAAATGTATAACAATTTTGCCAACAGAATTGGTGTTTCTCTCTTTAGTACATCATAAGCACTGCACAATAATTATCTATCGATAAAGTCAGTCAAAACATCTAATTTGATTATTTCAACACATATGACTCTATCCAATAATCATCTGCTGAACTGAAAAGTGTTAACACTCCGTTGACGCTCATTTCAAGGCACTCATACTGCATATTGGTTTGCCCTTGTTTGAATAAATCCTAATGAAAGATTGTCAAAACTGCTGAAAAAGGATGCCTTGTGCAACATGATACATTTGGCTTTTGAGCCACATTTTAAGCTGCTGTTGACGCTCTGTTGAAGCTCATTTCAGAGCAATCATATTGCACAATAGCTACGCTGTATCCAATGGAAAGACTGTCATTATAATCAATTCCATATGAATTGAAAAGAATTATGATTTTTCAAACAGAATTGGGGTTCCTCTCTTTTGTACGTCAGAAGTACTGTACAATAATAATCTGTCTATAAAGTCAGTCGAAACATACAATTTGATCATTTCGACATATGTGACTTTATCCAATAATAATCCACTGAACTGAAAACCCTTGACACTCATTTTAGGGCATTCATACTACACAATGGATTGTTCTTGATTGCCTATATCTTGACAAAAGGCACTCATTAATATTGAATAAGGGTTTATTTGCTATTTTGTGGGATTCAACTTGAAGCTTCAATTGTTGTAAATTCAAATATTATTATTGTATCAAACGACCAATCAGTAGTACATTATCTTTTCTCTGAATTGGTGAAAGGTATGTTTATTATCACTACTAACAATGAAAATTGTTTGTTGGCGTCCAATTGATTTGAAATAGCCTAGAAAAACACCTGCAGACTGCAACAACATAACTTTGATTGTACTGGAATTACTATGACATATTTATATTACTTGTATTTCAGCTGATATGGGATAACAAGTCTTAGTTCTATTTTAAATCGATCACATGTCTGCCTATATATTCAATTTGAGATCCGCTAGCACTTTGGGGGTAAATAGTAATTGTTTTTTTCTACTTCAATAATTTCTGAAATTCCATACAGTGGTTCATAAATGCTGGCTGAATTGAGATATTGTATATCTACCAGTCAGGTCAAGTGACAGATCAAGCATCTGTTTGTTAAGACAAAATTAAGAAAGAGGTAGGCAATACCCTTATAACAACCATGGTTGAGACTACAATATCTATGGTGATTGATACTCATCATACACTAAAGAATTCAATAATAGTATTAGTTTAAATCGTCTTTAGGTTTCCTGTCTTGCAGAATCCAGTCAAATCTACCAAAATATGGATCAATTCATCATATTATGTTTAAAATACTTAATTTTTATTAAAATGAAATCTCTGACAGACTATATAGTCATTATGGATTACTGATGTTATTGAATACCAGACTGCAAAAGTCACATGCAGTCTATTATAAACCCGTTTTACAACCCATTATATGACCCGGAAATTTGAGCGGTTCCAAATTGAACCATGGACCCAGACTGTCCTTTCTGGTTCGGTTCTACTGGCATCCCGGACCACCAATTTGGAAACATTTCGGTTCCGACCCGGTCCCGGACCGGCGCCTCCGGGTTGGAACCATTGCTAACACTAATTCCGACGACTGCTGGAGTATCTGGTCAAATGGAAGGGCTACGATGAAAGAAGCTGGGAGCCAGCAGTCCAGGTGGACTGACTTCAAGCGATTGACATATTCCACACAGAACAACCGGCACAACATGGATCAAAAGCCCCATGCGAACTCGGCTTGCGGGAGAGTGAGCTACTGTCACTGTTGTTTCAAGTGTGAAGCGGAGAAGTAGTGACGATCAATGAAGTGTATAAAAAGAATACGGAACGAAAGGAAGGAAACGGGTTTCGTCAGAAGGAAACAGGTTTTGTTGGAAAAAATCAGGTTTCATTGGAAGGAATCAGGTTTTGTTGGAAGGATTTAGATTTTGTTGGAAGGAATAAGATTTTGTTGATTGCCTTGTAAATATGGCGTGATAGTTATAATGTGGGCTGCAGATTGAAAGGGTTGCGTACCTAGTTTGGTGAGGTTTGGATGCATTTTGGAACACGTGGGTACAGGTGACATCGGTCGCGTTAGTTGTATATCAGGATGATGGTTCAGCAGAGGATAGGTTTGTTGTTCACTGGTTTTCTAGTCTACAAAACAATCGATAGCTTCGGCACCAACCTTTGTTCACTTCCAAATGATTCTGTAATTCAAGTCTCTAGTTATAGCGCAGTATCCGCGATCACTGAACCCTCCGTTGGGTTTTTATAATGCCTAGAACTCCGAGCCTTGCCAACTTGACACTCTGTACTGAATGAACTGAGTTTTACTGTGATTAAGGTATTCAGTTGTACTGTGTAGAATTCACTTAGTTGTGCTGGGTCCAACGTACTGACTGGCACTGCATACTATGTATTCAGTTGACCTGTGCCGAAGGGACTCAGTTGTGCTGTACTCAAGATACACAGTAGTGCTGCACCAAACACATTCAGATCCACTGCAAAAAATGTACCCAGTTGTAATGTAACAAATATACTGGGTTGACTGCACTAAATTTACTCAATTGTACTGTACTAAACGTATGCGGCTATGCCAATCAATTCAAGCCGGATACTGCCAGATGGGTATACACACATGCTAGTACATATGCATATGTACTTTCAGAGAAGAGTATTTATCATTTTTGATTCACTCTACAAATAAATAAATAAGTTCACAGAGGTGGAATATTATGACTCAACAAACGAACAGTCAATTTAGCAAACGTACACCTCCATGAACTAAGTTGGCACTCTGCAGAGAAACCACCTGTGTGAATACACTAGAATATAGAGTATCTTCAGCATCTCAACTATGAGAAAAGTAAATGTATAGCCATATGGAGAAACTACATCAACAGCAGTCACAAATTCGCAACTTCCAAGTTGTTATACCTTGGGATTTTCGATCATCTACTAATAATTACCTTGGTGCATTTGAATCAACCCATAATGAATCTCTTTCTATTGACATTCATAATAGATAAACATTTGATGTTGTTTGTTTGACTAACAATTACAAGTGTTTAAAAATTATCGAGAGTAATATAATATGTATTTGAATAGGATCACTCTCAATTATTTCGGCTGCCAAATTTGTAATGCAAGACATGATGTCCATTGAGAAAATATATAATTCAATTCTTTTCAATAGTATGTATTTGTTGAGAACCTGTTAGCAACTGCTATTGATGTTGGTTCTTTGCCACCTAACTTTCCATATGTATCAGGTAATCAAGCCAGGATGGAAATCCAAAATTATTGCACTTGAAAATCTGTCTCACATTTGTTCTCTCGGCTACATGACTGGCAACCTGCTCATTGATATGTGCTTCTTGCCAAAACTGGCGACCATTTTTTCTGTGCACTAAGCTGGACATGTTTGGCCCATATGCAATTGCTGCTTGTTGTAAAGAGTTCAAGGTATCATCCTGCAATTCGTATAGCATACGCATTAAGAAGTTTTCAACATCTAGGTTGAGTTTAAATGAATGTTCTTTAACATGTGGCATGTTTTGTATGGAGAATGTATGAGTTGAATCTGAATTATGAATGGGTAGACACAGCCAGAAAGCGGGGTTTTCTCACCTCACACAAACTAATACCTGTGAATCCTGCTTCATATGAATGTCTCACTTCCCCATTCCATACGTTATGTATACGGCATCTCCACCGAGCTACTCTGTATCGCTATGTTTACAACTCCAAAACCAGGCTACTCTGGATACATCCCAAGGTACACCCAGTACACAATGCTATCATGCGCATAATGTCCAGGACATGGCAGATGATGTTGGGCTCGGGCAGGTTGATGGCAGCGTAGGCCGAGATGACTGACATCTGTATACAGATAGTAAAGCTGGTACAGAGCAATGTTAGGCAGGGGTTGCCAATACAAAAGTTGCCTACGTCCAAGAAGAGCCCTGATATGGTAATCAACATCAGGAACTGGAGGAGCGGAGCCAATCCGTTCTGAGTGTTGGAGGTCGACTTTACCAAGAGATGTGGAACCTATACAGCGATATGCGCCAATGGTGGGAAATGGTGGGAAAGAAGAACACACAGTCGTGCTGGTAAATATTCAGGAAGATTGAGGGGCGCTGAGGAACCACTGCAGGCTATGGAGGTTCAAGCCGGAAGTGCAGATCTGCTGGTGAGATTCAAAACAGGGAAGTTAAAGGATACACATCTGGGAGATCATTCGGATGGCAGTGACATGAACATGGTCACAGCTAATGTGGCGGACACAGATGTAGGTGAAATCTCCTTTACCATCGAAAGTGGCAAGTTCATGAATAATTCCATCAGCGAACAATGACTGGGTTCATCTGATTCTGGCTGTATTCAGAATCTGTCATTTCTATGCTGGCCGAGCTGTCTGCACTGTCGGTCCAGTAGTAAGCTTCTTTTCCCTACTCTATAGCTTTTCCAGTCTTGTTGATATTGTGTTAGCACATTCTCAATCCATCTGGAAACCCTAACTCCATCAGTAAAATCACAGATATCATCCTACATGGGCATTACGCAAACATATTTCTCGGTCTAACTGCCTACATCCTGGTAACGGATCACGCAATCAAGCATTTAAGCACCCTAGCATGGGTTTATTTTTATCCTTCTCCTACACGTGATTTTCACCTTCCCGCTTCATCACGAACAACCATGGGCAGAGTGAAGCCCAGAGAACCAGTCGCTGATAGGGTGAACAATGTCTGAGATGCCAAAGCTGCATATCTTAGTGCTGAATGATATCAATCCACTCAGCAGCCTTAATTTGCAGCATTCCCTATGCTACCCTGCGAGATTGACTCAGCAGGGCACAATCCAGCAGTGCTGCACAGGAGTATGAGCAGCTGCTCACCCCCAAGGGAGATAAATCGATAGTAAGATTTTGTGAAGTGCGGAACGACCTCGGACACACACTGCGAAGGGTGATGGTGAAGGAATTTGTGCTATCTCCACTCCCCCCACAATGTTACCGCCAATTGGGCAAACACTGGATTACTCACTTCCTAAACAGACATCTAGGTATTACTTGTAAGTTCAGTCAGCGCCTGGATTGTAAATGGGCAGGTGCAAATGACCCAGTCATCCTGAGAGACTTTTTCTCCAAAGTAAGTGTGTTTCGTATACTTTAATATTTTTGACTAATGACCACTATTGCAGAAGATAAAACTTATTAGGAAGCTTAATGCACATCCAGAAAACATTAATAATATGGGTGAAAAGGGATTCATATTTGTTCAGGCCTTGAAAGTCAAGGTTATCTGCCATAGACGCCGAAGGAATACCCGCAATAGTCCTGATAGAATCCAGGATATAGTTATGGTCATTGAATATATATCTGCAGCTGGTATGGTTATACTGCCCATGAATATCTATAAGGGTGCAATGTATATACTAGGATGGTATGCTGCGGTTCAGGCTAAAGAGCAGGCTACCTTTGCTTGGTCACCCAAGGGCTGGACCAACAACAAATTAGGGTTAGAATAGGTGGAAACAAACTTTGCAATATTCACAGCTCAAGTGTAGATCAAATCAAAATATTCCCCCGCTCATGATGACTGCTGTAGTGCTAAGCAAAAACCGTATATTCTCGTTCTTGATGGGCATGAATTACATTTGACATGGCAGTTTTTTCAATTTTTGTTTGAAATGGGATATACACCCCATATGCCTCCCAGCACACTCCACAAATCACTTACAGCCACTGAATGTTGGCCTCTTTTGCCCATTATCACGCTGCTATAGCAATGAGTGGCATTGGTGGATGAGACCAGGAGGAAATGCCATGAAGCAAAGGCAATTGCATGAGAAGACACACCCCCGGAATATCCATTGATTCTGATAATAACTTTTCAATAGACATATTACACGTGCTAGGGCTGCAACATACACACACAAAAACATCCTGAGTGCATTTGAAGCTACTGGGATCTGGCCTTTGAACTCACACAAAGTTTTTGAACGCCAATCATGGAATATCACTCGGCCAGATACACCACCAAGCTCACCCTCTGCTGCTCAAAAGAGAACTCCCAGAAAGCCCAGAGCCATTAGCAGACTGGCGCACAGTGCTTTACACCTTGTCACTGGTCAAACACCTTCCTTTCCAATGCTGAAGTCCCTCACAGGTCAGCTGGGAAGGTCTGCCCTGGGTGATCTTGCAAACAATGAATCGTGGGAGGAAATGGTGAGATTTCTTTGTTCTGGGGCCAAGGATACCACAGCAGTCACAGCTGAAGATCAACGCCACCTTGATAATGCTTGTTTGTAGACCACTGAGGATGTGGTGCAGCTCAGAGAAGAGAGAGAGAGGATTGATCAAGAAAAAGTGGCCAAAACCAAAAAGGGCCAGGATAAGGCTGCAGCTAAAGCAGCACCAGCAGGAAAGGGACGCAAAGGGTTCAAACATGCAGAAAAGCCGGGTGTAGGTTCAAAGAAGGTGGATACAAATTATCTCAGAGATTGAGTGGATGAGGAAGAAGATATCACAGATGGAGGGGAGTGGAATGATGAGAAAAGCGAGGGGGAGGAGGGCTCTGTTATATATGTTAAAAGTATGCAGAGCCCAGTTAATGCCCTAGGGAATGGAAACAGGGGAGAAGAGGTCAATAGTCAACCTCCAGTAGTTACACAGTCAGGGAGAGTGGTTAAGACCGGTCATTTGATTTAATAAATGTGACCCGCGGGTGGTCGGTTTCCCGGTCATGGGCAGTTTCCCGGTAAAGTACGTTAGTTTCTTCGATTCCTCACACGAGTAGCCGCTCCATCTTGACACCTATTGCGACTATCTCTCAGTAGAGATTGCGGAGCTGAGCACTTGATCTGCTGAAGCCGCGGGAGGCTACCAAGGGGCCATATGTGGATTATCTGGAGCGGTTGTCGGATTCCAATAGTTGAAAAAATCGCCGGAAGGCTATATTAGTTATTTTGTTGTCTTTGGTCGGAGTTCGGTGGGATAGCGTTGTTTAGCTGTAATATACCCATTTTTCCTTAGCTGATCTGGTTGTTCATTCATCCGATGTCCTGTAGATTGGTTCGGATGCTCTATTTGAATAGACACATATTCCAGCGACCACGTAAATCTTATTTTGTATAAGGTGGTAAATTGGTGAGCTCAAGTTCGTCAATGCGTTCATCAATTTCAATTTCTAAGTAAGGCGATGAGGACTCCAGCTTTTGGACCTCCTTCAGGGTTTCTATACTGAGGGTGCTTGGATTAAGGTGTATTAGGGCAACGTTATGACACGTCAGTTAGATAGACCTCCAGCCTACGAGCCCTGGAATAAATTGTCTTCCCGTCACCCTCTTACCCATCAATACTCTTATTCTTCATAGATTATCTCAGTTGCCCCTCGCAATGCTGGGATGTTTTAGTGTCCAGATTGACATTCATTGACCCTTTTGTAGACCACGAGTAAAGCATAGGTGCGTAAATGTGGCAGCCCACTTACATCCCACCTGGCGAGTCTGTACCACAATTAATACCATTGTCACCATATAGTGGAAATAAGTTAAATCTACGGTATCCTTATCACTGGCTAATTGTAGCTCTATGTTCATGCTGCTCTCCAAGCTTTACTTGTATTTCTTTCCTCTCCGGATCTGCGGTGAGCCTTCCATTCTTTGGCTTGCACCAGTGAACACAGGAAAATACTCAGCAATGTTTCTCTAGTTTTTGTATTTTTTAATCATACTGTATTCACTCTATTGAGAGTATGACAGACCCCGAATCCCCGACCCCTCCGGGCAAGCCTGCTATATGGCAAAGCTCTGCAACTGCTATCCATTGTCCCCTTTGACAAAAGAAAGCAAAAGCAAAAATAAAAAGATTCATAAGTGTTGAGACGAGAGAGTAATGGAGGAGAGAAGAAGAAGAGAATGAATTGTCTACCGATACAAGAGAAGGAAAAACAGTAGACTTATATATGAAAGACAGAGAAGGAAAACTCCATGCCGACCGCCAAAGCCGGAGCCGAGTATCAGTGCCGAGCCCTCCTCCTCAGCGTGGAGGTACGCGAGGCCGATAGGGGCAGGCGAGGTCGATAGGGGCAGCCGAGGTCGATGGGGGCAGGCGAGGCTGGTGGGGGCAGGCGAGACTGGTGGGGGCAGGCGAGGCTGGTGGGGGCAGGCGAGACTGGTGGGGGCAGGCGAGGCTGGTGGGGGCAGGCGAGACTGGTGGGGGCAGGCGAGGCTGGTGGGGGCAGGCGAGGCTGGTGGGGGCAGGCGAGGCTGGTGGGGCAGGCGAGGCTGGTGGGGGCAGGCGAGGCTGGTGGGGGCAGGCGAGGCTGGTGGGGGCAGGCGAGGCCAATGGGGGCGGCAAGCCACCGGCCTCATGCCCGAGCCCACCAGCATCGAAGACTAAGAAAGCCACCGGGCCAAATCCCTAGTCAACAATAAGAACATTAGAAAAAACCGAAAAAAGAAACCTCAGAACCAAAGACCCCTCGGAGGTCTTTTGGTTCTTTTGGCTCGGTGGTCTCTCCTTCGATGCATTTCTTTTGTTCTTATAAATCTTTTTGCTTTCTTTTGTCAGAGGGGATTAGGGTTCTGTCATACGCTAAATAGAGTGAATACAGTATGATTACAACAAAAACAAAAGACCGAAAATTCACCAACGACTCCCAAGATGAAAAATGGATTCGGAATTAATTTTAGAGATGCACCAGCCAATATTTATAAGAAACCTCAACGCTCGAGTGCTTCACTTGGATACTTCAGTGAGTAACCCTAAACTTCTGGGTCATTCTAAGTAACTTCGATAAATCGCGTTTTCAGATTCACCATCGCCCATCACAACCATAAGTTCTTTGCCAGATCACGGCGCAAAATTAAAGAGAATATTGGGCGTAATTTAACTTGGCTTTGTTAAGTTTTAGGGTGTCCTGGTAGAATCGTGTCGTGGTCGCTAGGTGATACGATACAACGATACAACACATTGTCTTTGTTAATCTTTCACTTTCTTTCTTTTGTCAAAGGGGACGACGGGTAGCGGGGCTCTAACGCCGTTGACCTACTAGAATGATCTGTGAGGTCGCCGAGTAGACTCATACATGATTAGTCACTCGCTACTTGCATAGCCACTGGTCAATTTGTAAAGTATGTTCACGATAGTTTCTCCGCGGAACCTCAGGTTCTTCAGCCTAGGTTCATGGTTTTTCTTGAGTATATAAAGTATAGATTTCTCGCGTAGTGAGTTCGATAGACCATGACTTTTGTACGATAGTTAATCAACCTCTCTCTTTGTACTCGATTGCTCACAACACATGTTGAGCCACGGAAAAGAATGGACTGGCTAGAGGTCGAACCAAAAATCTTATTATACTAGACGGATGCTCCACCGACTGAGCTACCGGCCCTTGATGAGTGTGGATTGACACGTTCCAACAAAATTTACTCACCGAATTTTCAAGTAACAAGCCACCCCTGTCAATGATTTTTTATTTCCTCTTCTCTTTCTGTTTTAATCATACTGAATTCTCTCTATCAAGAGTATGACAGACCCCTCATCCCCTCCGTCTCCGCTAGATGGCGAAGCTCTGCTCCTGCTACCCATCGTCTCCTCTGACAATAAATCAAAAAGATTTATAAGAACAAAGGAATCCAACCGAAAAGAGAGACCACCGAAACAGAAGACCCCCAAAGAACCTCATTCCTCCACTCACTTGGGCAGGAACATTCGATGTCAGTAGCTGCCAGGAAGTCCGTCACCGCTTGATCGCACTTCTCCATGGAAAATAGCTCAGAGACCTGCCAATGTCGGTATCTGGCCGCTTTCCAGGCCGTGGTCTTCCCCATAGCTTTCCTGAGCATGTTGTACTGGTCTTTCCATATGCTGCAGTGGCGGAAGAAGTGCTCCTGCGTCTGAGCCATTGTCCCTCTGCACCACCAGCACTTATCGTCCTCTCAGTGGCCGAATCGTTTCAGGTAAGTTCCAGTGGGTGCATGCCCACACTGTAGTCGGTAAAACCTGGCAGGCAATGACTTCACGCTCGTCATTGGGATGGGTCTCTTGCTCCCCGCCTTACCCTTCAGTCTATAGCGAAGTGCTTGCTGCACCTGTCGGCCTCCCACTGTGTTTTGCTGCCGATCTTGCCTCAGAGATCCGTCTGGTTCTGTTCGCAGCCGAGGTGTATACCCGTTCACGTATCGTGCTTGCTGCACGGCCTTTTTGGGCCAGGTTCGCTTGGCGATCGGCCTCTTCATTCACCAGGATGCTGGTGTGTCCTGGAATCCAGTGGATCTCTGTTATGATTCCGCTTTTGTGAAGGGTTCTTGCGTTGCGTTTGATCCAGCTGGCCAGTGGCTGCTCTGGCCCAGGTTCCAGGTGCTCTGTTTGTTGGATGACCGCCTGCGAGTCGCTGAAAACCGCCACCTTCGTCACTCCATTTGCATGCAGTGCGTCTCTCTTCTTGAGTGACTCTCTGAGTGCGACTCCAATTGCCCACAGTTCTGCGTCATAGACCTCCATTCGTCCGGTGCCGAGGTGGCTGCGGAAGGACTTCCAGCAGTCTCTGTGTTTGCACACCGCTGCGCCCCTGTCAATTATTAGATGACCCCAATATGATCAAGTGTTATCCAATCGCCGTCCAACTTCAATGTGCAGTTATCAAGCTTTCGATGAATCGCCAAGGGCGCTTACGATGGGGCGTCCGGAGACTTGAAAATCGGACCAGTAGTACAACTGTCTCACCGGTGTAACGCTTGGTTTTCATGGCACCTCGACTTGGAGGCCTCAAAATCATCAGACACCGCTGCGGCATTTAGATCTTCGTGTCTGCCTAACAATACAAACAAGGAAGGTTATCCGCGTATGAACATCACAGCCAGCATGCCAACTAACGCTGTGACGATTCGACGGTATCCAAAAATATGCAATTGGCTTGTATACCCCACATGGTTGGCAGGGAAATGCATTGAAAAAGAAAAATGCGAAGGAATGTTTTGACACTGCAACCACCTCAATCAATCATAGCGTGTTGGTTTGTCCACGTATTTGCCACTAGAAATGTATGGAAATTTCAGACCTCGCACGAGTCGAATTGTAACCACTCAGATAAAGTCCTAAAATTTTTTGCTCTTGGCATGGTGCTACCTCAGGACCATATCTTCTACCCCGCACTGGAACACGTGCACAATATTTTTACTAGTCTGGTCTGGTGAGTGAACCAGTTCAGTCCAGTTCAGACCAGCACAGCAAATAGGCCGGACTGGACTGTCCTACACCCGGAATTTTCTGGTCTGAGCTGGTCTAGTCCACCCCCGGATCGGTGAAAATATAGCGGGGTAGTCATTCGGAAACCAGGGAAAGATGACTACACGATGCTCAAGTCATACCGATCGATTTGTATGCTCTCCTGCATGGGGAAAGTTGTTCAGAAAGTCATTGCCGATCTGTTATCTGAACAGACTGAAAGAAGAGGGCTGCTAAGCGACGGCCAGTTTGGAAGCAGGAAGAGGAGGTCAGCAATCGACGCAGCGGCGGTAATGGTCGACAGAGCACATGCAGCGTGGGGGGGGCAACATCACAGGTGTACTCCGAATGGACATCAAAGCGGCCTTTCCAAGTGTGGAGAGGGGGAGGCTGATTCATGCAATAGAGAGCAAGGGGGTTGATGGCGGTCTCATACGGTGGATGGCGAGCTTTCTTTCAGACAGAACTGTAGAAATGGTAATTTAGGGTAATGTCATGCAGAGACAGCCGATGGCAGTGAAGGCAACGGTTCGGCAGGAAACCGGTTCGGACCGACGGTTCGCGGTGCGGTTCGGTACCGATTCGGGGGTACGAACCGCACCACATGGAACTGGTTCGCTATGTTGGAGGAGCTGGTTCGGGATTGGTTCAAACCAGTTCGATTCCTTGTAACATTTGGCTTGATATAATCGTCCTCTAAGTGGCTCAGAGGCTGAAATGTAAGCTACTTCGCACTGGTGACGAATCTGTTTCGTAGTCACCGGCATTTCGGTGCATGTACAACACGTCAAGACTGCTTCGAGTGCCCACTCAGAGATAAAAACTATTTCCGAATGTAGGTATGACTACACAAGCCTTGGCTGAACCGGTCTGGAACTGGTTCGAACCAGGCCAGTAATTGTTCGAACCTGGCGGTGTATGGTTCGAACTGATTCACCTGTCGAACTGCACCGCTTGAACTGGTTCACCCCCCGAACTCGAACCGTTGCCTTCACTGGCCGGTGGAAGCAGGGGTCCCGCAAGGTTCCCCTGTATCTTCAATCCTATTCACGATCTACACCTCGGGGCTGATTAAATGTGTCAAAGAGAGAGTTTTGAGTTGGAGGCATCTCTTTGGTGGATGATGTCGCATGGGTGGCAACTGGAGGCAAAGGTCGTAAAGAAACTGGAAGCTTGCGCAAGAGCAAACATCAACTGGGCCAACATGCGAGTACTAGCTTTGAGACTGCAAAAACCGAAGGAACACTATTTACACGCAGACGAGTCCACTGGAGGCATCTCCAGCTATAACTAACGGCAAAGATAAGAGTGGGAGATGGCTTCGTCAAGTTTAACAAAGAAGCGACCAGGTGGCTGGGAGGATGGATGCCCACCTGACATTCAAGGAGCATCATAATTGCTGCATGAAGAAGGCTAGAGCTGCGGAAGCACGTCTCCAGTCTCTCACAAAAACGTATGGAGTTGTGCCTGCGTGTGTAAGAGCTGGCCAGGGAGCCTGCGTCCAGGCAGTGGCCCTGTACCGGAGTGAACTCTGGTGGGATCCGAAGAAAGTGGGACAGCGACACGACCTCCAGCTCTTTCTGAACTGTCAAGCGAGGTCCATTGTGGGCGCGCTACCGACTACTTCAAATGGTGTGCTGATGAAAGATTCACAGCTCACACCTGAACTAGTAGCCTTGGACACTAGACAACAACGTATCGCAGCAAGGCTAGCAGACACGTGTGAGGGATCCAAATTAAAGGAGCTGCATAACTACCCCACTTCTGGCGCACCGATATGCAAAGTAGTCCAGAAAGAGCACGAATGTGACCGGATAGCAGAGACCATGTGCTGGCCAGACCCTGGGGAGGAGCCAGCGTTAAAGACTATAATACTGGACAACGGCATGCACCCACAGGAGTATACCTGAAACTCTTTGGACGCCGAGAAGATGACAAGTACTGGTGGTGTGGAGGAACGACTGCCCAGACGCGGGAGCACCTCTTTCGCCACTGCAGCCTGTGGAAAGACCAACAGAAAGGACGCTGGAAAGCGGTGGGGAAGGCGACGGCTGGAAAGCGGGCAGATGCTGGCACGTGCAGGTCTGTGAGTTGTTTTCCATGTAGAAGTTCAACCAAGCAGTGATGGACCTCCTAGCATCTACTGACGTTGGGAAGTTCCCTCCCAAGTAAATGGTGGTATGGAGGCAGCCTATCACATTTCTTGCATCCATGTCTTGGCTGGACGCTAGCAACCTGATTGGTCGAATCGAACTGATAGTGCGTGCAGGCGCAGAGGGGGGGGGGGGGGTGATAGTCTTTCTCTTTTCTCTTTCCTTTTGTCTTGTGAGTGCGTTCAACTTTTCACATCTTTCTTTTGTCAGCGGGGATGAAGGGTAGCGGGTGGGAGCTCCACCATCCAGCCGGCTTGCCCGGATGCGGAGGTGTCTTTTTAGGCTGTTATACTCTAGTTAGAGTGCATACAGTATGAATAAAACAAACAAAAAACCGGTGAAAATATTGACTGGATGGCAGTGCGCACCCGGAAAGAGGCCAATCGCCCTAGATGGTTAAAAACCCTGATGGTCGGGTTTAGAACAGTATCATCGGTGCCAAACAAGCCTCATATTAACGGGTTCAACACCGACAGAGCTCAATTGCTGATAGCGCATTGTCGCATGAAGCACTTCGTTTACGCCGGGGCTTTGAGCGAGTAATCAACCCATGTCGATCAAGAAGGTTTAGCGAATGCAAGTATTCTTGCTCCGAGTAAGGACATCATAGTCTACCCGGCAATGTAACTCAGCCTTCTACAACGGCTTGCGTCTGGGTGAACCGATGGGATAGATGTCCATAGATTCCTGCATCCTGTGAGGCAGTCGAGTCGGTTCCAGCGCACTTAATTGATAATAATAGTGCACCTATGCTGTGGAACTATGAAGAGTTTTGGCTGAAATGTTTAGAAGGCGTGTGGGAAAGTCAAGTAGATAATTAGCATAATGTTGACCCTGCATTAATCCAAACAATAGTTAGTTATGCCAACCACCACTCCAGAAGATAATCGTTCAGTTTCAACTTGCAATGACTTCACCAGTCCGGGGTTGACAAGTCCGGACCGGACCGACCAGGTCAAGTCCAGTTTAGTCCGACATTCCTGCTGGACTGGGTTGGTCTGGTCCACCCATTGGACCGGATCAGTCCTGAAAAATTTTGTTACGGACCGGTGTAAACCAGTCTGGTCCAGGCCCAGTCCAGTTCAGTCCGACATTGCTGTTGGACTGTACTGGACTGAGCCTTACCCCAGACCGGGATCGTCCGGACGGTGGAATTACTGGCTTCAAGAATTAGTAGGTGGGTGGCCAATTCTCGGTCAATTATTCAGTCCTGACACTACACAGTATATTACAGCTACTAAAGATACTAAAGGTATACTGTACATAGTGATTAGACAAGTGTGAATTCATTATATATTCCTGCCTAATATCCTTTTCACCACCCTGATATCCCCAACCACCCACGCAAGGTCCTACCAACTCCTGACATCCTCTTTTCGTTCCACCTCCATATTTGGCTTGTTCAACATTTTGCACTTATTATTATATTGTGCAATCTACGCTCCTTCAAACATAATGCATATAATACTCATCACCACCTTATTAGTAGCTATTGCTGCGGCGGATAGTGGTATACAACCTGTGGCACGCTCGCCAATGTTACATGGTGCTCAACATGCTCGTCGTCAGGGATCCTGTATTGAGTTTGGAGGTTGGTAGCATCTGACTATTGTATTGTTGTGTCTAAGTTTCCCGTTAGATATACCTTGCGATAATGACTGCATGCCCATTGGCAGTGTATGCTGCTACGATGGAACTGGATTTTATTGCAATACAGGGGAATATTGCACGATAGACAACAACGGCGCATCTGTATGCAATTTTCGTGGCTTGGGCGTAATCGAGAGAACCAACACCTGACGTCGACGCTCACCCACATCATCGATGTTCGTCAAGAGACAAAAACAACCACCGAAACGGTTGCAGCTATGGAAGTGTGGAACTATCCACGCCGCTGTGCAGAACGTAGCATTGGACTTTTTTTCATTTTTCATTTTTGTGTGTGTGGTCATTCATTTTGTTTTTGTATGTTATAGGGGAAGAAGGGTAAAGGGTGGGGATGTGTTCCATCTAGCCGGCCACCGGGATGTTGTACTGAACTTTCTCTCTCGACTGTCTTAATCTAAATGCCACGTACACAAGAACTTAAATGCAAGCGGCTCTGCGCTAAAACCTAACCCAAACCACGTGATGACAAACTTAACAAACCACTCCAACACGCGAGGGGGAGGAAAAAGGGCTTTTGTTTGTTTGTAATCATATTGCATTCGGCCGCTTGCGGCCATGACATAATCCTAATCCTAAGCACTTTCACAGTTCTAGCCAAAGCCGGGCACAAGGCCTCAGCACCCCAGCCTTCCCTGCTTCCAAGTCGTACTTCCTAATCTCCTTCCCCCCAGTCCGCCTAAATTATCATACAAACTTTCCACCCTCCTCTGCCCCGTACCCCACCTCCTCCCTTATTCTTCGAGAGGAAAGAGGGCACTGCTATATTCTAGATAGTAAAAGCAGTATGATTAAAACAACCTCTTGCACATTCCGCATTCCCGACATTATGCTATCCAAAATTGTGGCGCCGGCGCTCATTTCCAACAAATTTGAGTGGACTCTAGTCACCATTGTCACTACAAAGCCTACAGATAATGCAACTAAAACCCAGCTGGTGACTTTTACAAGTGCTGCAATCTGGGATGCTGTTCCTCTGCCGGTCATGGCAGCCGCAGCTGCTATCGAGAAAGAACCAAACGGATATTGTAAGGCTTCTACATCCTCTTCGCGACCCGAGTCTTGGCGAAACACAGAAACGGCGAAATAAGTCAACAACCACGATCATAATCGACAAGCGGACACCGGCAATCGACTTTTGCATCGGAAAAACTACTGACAATTGAGGCTCGGCAAAAACAGAAACGGCGAAATATGTCACCATGATAGTGATCGGCAAGCGGACACCGGCAATCAACTTTTAGCATCGAATTGACCCTGGAGCGGTACTCCCAGCACCTCTGGACCATCGGAGGAGGTTGGGCTCATCATCTGCAGAATGCACACACGACGGATACGACACGATGACCTACGAACTCACGACAATGGCAGCCCTGGAGGATGGGGGCCCTACGGGAGTGACGATTGAACAATCACTCATTCAAAGAGATAGATATATGAACATAGGAGAAGCAAGAGAGGCGAATGTCAGGGCAGGCATTACGTCGGGAGAGATGACATGCATCACCACTACGGCTACAGCCACGAGTGCACCACAGGATGATTCTGAGATCGGATAGAAGAGGGGAAGTGAGATCCCGGAGTCACCTAGCATGCAGGGGGCCTGGTGAATTCATACGGAAAGAACGATCAGACCGCAGGCACATGGGGCGGTACAGCTGCAAGGAACAGTTAAGAACTTGGCAAACATGTTGAAAGCACAGGTGGCATGTGCGGAAGCACAGTGGCTGGGGATAAGAACGTGGATGGAGGAAAGAACGAAGAAGTGGGATGAATACCATGAGGATGACGTAATATGGATGGGGTGTTGTACCGAACCTTCTCTCTTGACTTTCTAAGTCTAAATGAGACGTATGCAGAACTTAAAGTACAAGCGGCTCCGCATTCAAACCTAACCCAAACCACGTGATGACGAACTCAACGAACCGCTCCAGCATGGGGATCACAGGAATACTTACGAAAGTGCGGGATGGAGTAGCAGTAGCAGCGGCACCACGCCAGGGACAGGGCTGCGAGATTGATAACAGCCGAGTCGCAAGCCAGCGGGTTAGAGACGTCGCATCACAGGAATACTGACGAAAGTGCAGGATGAACTAAGAGTAGTAGTAGCAGCTGAACGTGTTGGCGGTAGTTGACTGATGTCACTCGGTGATGTCTTTTTTTTTTTTTTTTGTATGCACTCTAACAAGAGTATGACAGAGCCCGTATCCCCTCCGCCCCCGGACAAGCCGGCTAGATGGCAGAGTTCCCCACCCGCTACCCTTCGCCCCTTCACACCAGTGGGGGGGGCTGGAACTGTGATTCGAACCCATAGCATTGTGGCCGTATACCCCGCCTATATTTTCAGGAGCGATACCACTGCGCCACGGGACCAACCCCTTTTCTCGGTGATGTCTTCGGTGTCGGTGTTGCATATATGCCTCAGGTTCGTGTATGAGATCTTGTATGAGATCTTGTATGATCATGACATGTATGAGAACATGAAACGTGTGTGAAGATACGAGGATATGCACTGGTGCATAATCACGGGTTCTAAACTGTACGGCAGGCTCTATATAGACCATAAACTTCGTTCGATAGACAATCCGAGTTTTGCTCTTTACATTGCTTTCAACAGAAAAATGCCAGAACGACAAGGCAGCGAGAGAGATGACAGCGGATTTTGACGGTAGGTGTCTAACGTCATTCGGAGTATAGCCCGGGATGATACGGCGTCACTCAGTGGTGTCTCCAGTAGCGACCCTGAGCACTTCTGGGCCTCAAGCCATCAAGCCATCAAGCTATGGCGTAGGCTGTGACCACTTCCGGGCCGAAAATTTCCGGCCGAACACTTCAGATCGTTGTCCCGGGTATGATACTCGGCATCTGGCGATGCCTTCTTATTTCTTTATATAACTAGATCATTTTCTCTCTCTTGTTAGATTTTTAGACTGTGCATAATAGACAATCACTTTACACTGCTCTGAATAGCAGAGTCGCAAGCCAGCGGTTTAGAGGCATCACATCATGCAACCACAGCCCAAAAGACAGCACCAGAGAGATCGGAAGAAGAGAAAGAGGAAGTGTTCAGGGAGATGGAGGAGCGACGAAAACAGCAGCAACCAAGCCAACACCAACTAGACAATGGGAGACTGACCAACAATTAAACCAGAGAAATACTGCTACGGCCACGGCTGCTGCCGCAACCGCTGCAACAACCAAGAGTATCAGCGACCATGACCCAGACCCAGCCCCGACATCTGCATCGAGCATGGTGGACACGCTCCTCATTCTACGGAGGGTCGAGAGCGTCCTTCTGCCAAATTAGATGGACAAGGAAATTTCTTCAGCAATCAACACAGCACTGTTCCATGGGCCGGCCACAGTCCAGATCCACCGCCCATTCTTGTCTGGGCCGTCGTCAATCGACTTTTCCAATATCCAGTCACGTACAGGACATACTCGTCAAACCACGGTGTCTCGTTGTTCGGCTTGCATAATAGGTTCACTGTATCCTCCATATAGTCAGGGTCATGGTACCATGAATTGCCGGTGCTCAGTGTTCCTAAGCGGCCCGGCCGGCCCGGCTTTGCGTAGGCCGGGCCGGGCCGCCCTTAGCGGCGGCTTTTAAATGAGGGCCGGGCCGGGCCTGCAGGCTTTTCCGGTCGGCCGGGCGGCTTTTTCTTGGCGGCCGGGCGGCGTTTTTCTTGGCGGCCGGGCGGCCGGCCTGCAGGCTTTATTTGCCAACTTATAAGTTCAATAGAACAAGCATAAACAACATATTTTGTTTAAATGACACCCATTGCTGCTGCCTAAAGTCCTAAACTAAGAAAACCTCCAAAGTAAATTCAACCATGGTCTATCATAAGTTCATAACCCTGCCATCGGCCCATCACTGTAGTCCAAGACTCCAAGTATCCACCTATTCCTTGCAAGCTTTTCATATATCTGCAAGCCAGCCCAAGCTCATTAAATCACGTGCAGGCCAGCTTTTGGTTCAGGACGGGCCGGGCCGCTTAGGAACACTGCCGGTGCTGCTGCTGTTCCCTGCCGCCAGGTGCAGGGGCGCCATGCTCTGTGTCGGCCGCATTCTTGGTGAGACTGAATGTGCTGTGTTTGGAATTCTCTCATGTTTCACGACGTGTCACGGTTGCGATGACGTGTCTGTGTCTCGGGGGTCTCTGGTTCTCAGTGGTCTCTGGTTCTCGGTGGTCTTTGGTTCTCAGGGGTCTCTGGTTCTTGGGGCCTCTGGTTCTCAGGGGTCTCTGGTTCTTGGGGGTCTCTGTTTCTCTGGTTGGTGATCTCGCCAGTAGTGTTGCGTGTGATCTCGTGTACGGTGTTCTAGTCAGTTCGCGGAGGATGTCAGTCCGCGGAGTAACTAGTCAACCCGCGGAGTAACTGGGCTCCTTGAACTGACTAGTCAGCTCACGGAGTCTACACACTCCGTGGGCTGACCAGTTACTTCACGGAGAATTCTACTGCAAAACCACTCCACGAGCTGACTAGTCAGTTCGCGGAGTGTACACCAATGCCTTGCATTCGGAATGCCTTGCACGCAGAGTGTACATGAATGCCTTGCACGCATATATTCGCATGTATGTATGGGCATGCATGCGCACTCAAATCAACGCAACTAAGCACATTCAGCCCAGCTGAATCAATATCCAGATGAGAGGGTAGACAAGAGGGCAGATGCGCAAACTTGTGAGCAGAGGAATGTTGTTATTGATACCGCTGTCCAATCACTAAATAAAGAGGTTATTGCAATGCCCAACGCAAGGTCATTGCGACGGAGCAGAGATATAATAAAGTCAATAAGGTCGAGGTGTTTGAAAAAGGTGAATATGTACAGTTGAAGATTCGAAGATAGATGCTCAACAGATCACAAGCGCATCTTCTGCAAGGTGATTGAGGTTAAGCATGGCAATCGTTATGCTTTGCAGTGTCAATATGGTGTTCTTGAAGAATTCTATCATACCAAAAATATGGACCACCTCATCTTTACCATTCCACATCAGTTTCCAGCATTTAAGAAGGGTAGACATTGAAAACATACTCTTCGAGAAGCTGCACGCCTTCAGTCACTTGCAGAAATCATCCAAGTACGTAAAGGCAACTGTACTACAGTGCATTGTAATTGTTTCAAAGCGAAAGTCAATTGCACACTTCATTGCTATTGCCAATAGGGTGGTACACATTGCACGAATACTGGAGCTGCAGTAGCTCCATCTGGAACTTTCAATCTTGCATGGAACACTCAACTTGAGCAAAGACGTAATCAAAACGCCATCGAGCAAATACATAGGGAGATACTTGCAGTATTCCTAAGCGGCCAGGCCTGCGCCAACCCAGGCCTCGGATTTCGCGGCCGGCCGGGCCACTTAAGAACACTGGATGCTTAGGAGTTGACTGATCCTATATCCGCTGAGGATACCGCCGATGAGAGCAGTGATTCCACAAAACTGGATACTGAGGAGGAAGAGGCCCTTGAGGAAAAAGAGGTTACTGAGGAAGACAAAGAAATTATGGAGGAAAAAGAGACGATTTCAAATGATGACACAGAGCACAGTATAATTATAGTTGCACCAGGACCTTGAGCGATCGTAGAGACCACGATGATGATGTACAGAGTAATGATTATTTTTGATTTAGTATAATTGGCAAATATATGTATCGGTCAGTTCACAGATCCGTGAACTGACTAGTTCGTTCACGGAAGGTGGGACTCCGTGAACTGACTAGTTACACCGCGGAGTGACATTCTCCGTGAACTGACTAGAACAGCGAATATGAGATGAGCAGTGTTGCCAGTAGTCCGGACGGTCCCGGTCCAGGGTAGGGATCAGTGCAGTCCAGTGCGCAAAATAATTGCACTGGACTGGACTGGAAATTTAGGGTGTTGCACTGGACTGATGCAGTGCGGACCAGTCCAGTGCTAACAATTGAAGTAATACCTGACCAATGGTATCAGAGTGGCTTCTACTCGGAACTCAAACTCCTCAGATAGTATCCTGTATGGAAACTATTCTCCTTGGATATCATTCCCGTCAAGTCGTCACTGTTGAGCAGATTTGTGTACTGTATAGATATCACGTGGCGTTGGGCTAGGGTTTGATTCGGCGGGCGAGCCTGAAATTTTTGTATGACTCCGTGTTATATTAGACAATTGAGAGAGTGCGAGTTAAGAGACTCGTCACAGATTTCACAGCTGCACCAATTTGTCGACATACACTTCAGATGGGATTGGAAATGGTCAAATAATCACACTGCTAGATTAGGCAGTCCAGACCAGTCCAGACTGATTCAGTGTTCCTAAGCGGCCAGGCCGGCCCGGCTTTGCATAGGCCGGGCCTGGCTGGCCTTAGCGGCGGCTTTCAAATGAAGGCCGGGCCGGGCCTGCAGGCTTCTTGGCGGCCGGCGGGCTTTTCTTGGCGGCCTGCAGGCTTTTCTTGGCGGAACTAAGCCTAAACAGAATATTTTGTTCGAAAGATTCTCTGCTGCCTATACTAAGAAAGTCTCCAAAGTACGAAACATAAACTATATCCAACTCAATCATCGTAGCCCTGCCATTGCCGTATTCCATCCATCAACCAGGCCAAGGCTTATGCTGGCCAATGCAGGCCGATGCTAGATTTTTAAATCACGTGCAGGCCGGCTTTTGACCCAGGCCGGGCCGGGCCGCCGCTAGCGTAGGCTTTCAGAATGGAGGCCGGGCCGCTTAGGAACACTGGACTGATTGCGGACCAGTGTGCAAA
>WHVE01000551.1:0-92742 GCA_015178995.1 Trichophaea hybrida
GAAGGAACATCTGCACAATGCCACAATGTCGAAAACTCGAAGACAAACTATACGGACCTTTCCCGATCATTACAGTGGGAAGCAATAAGACATGGTGTCGGATGAAGTTACCAGACACCTGGAAAATACATCCCACATTTCACGTATCCTTACTTGAACCATATAGGGGAGATGTCAAAGAAAGAGTTATACATCCAGTCAAAGCAGATAACGAAGGATGGATCCCAGAAGCAATAATTGCCAGCGGGCCTACCGATAACAATTAACGAAAACATGTTTTGCTTACAAAGTGGGAAAATGATTAACTCGACGAAAATACATGGGAATTCTACGAGCATCAACAAGAGGTAGCACCCAAACTGATTGATCAATACTACGGAAAACATCGTGAGATCAAGAAGGACAAAAGATGGAAAATACCAGAGAATGAAAGGAAAAGAAGGAAATAAAAAAAGCATTTTTCTATGTTAAAAAACTCAAACCGCAATAAAATTAGTGGAGGTTATTTTTATTTTTGTTTTTATTTTTATTTTTCCATGAAAAAGATTAGCTATACCTCTAGTATATGCTGCCTGAGTGGTATATATTGCAAAGATCACTTCTTATGTTGGAGTACTCTGTTGAGGTCACCAGAGCTTGAGAGGGGGGTAATGTTAGGAGTTTTCCCTTATCATGAGTATGAGGTACATCAGGCCTAGTCTCCCAAGCTTACCACCAGACAACTTGTGTCAGGTGATTAAGGATACACACTTGAGGATGTCTATGGATGAGTGAGCGGAAGGCGCAACATAGCCGGGTGAAATTCCCGTAATAGTCCAAGTTCGGATACTGTGTCCTAGCAAAGAGGACTAGCTAATTCATGTGGAGACAATACGCACACTCGATTTGACTGTAATCAAGGGAGACATCTCTTGGTGCTGGCCAAGGCATGGGACACACCAAACAATGCTGCCAAAGCAACGTAATAGCCTCAGAGGGACCTACAGGTCAGCTGTGCATTACCGATCACACCAGTGTTACTTCCGATCAAACTAAACCGGGATATAAATCATGATCAGAAACTATTAAGAGTTCCCCGAGAATGGTTGGACGAACGATATTATTTTAGTATGAGGGACTTTACTATCTTCCTTAGATCAGTAATCAACGGAGATAAGTTAACTGCACCCCAGTAGCAGACGGTACCTACAAGATAAGTGCTTGGACCTAGACTGTCGAGCCCCAGCTCTGTTGTGTGTGCAAACACGATAACTGAGAGAGCGCACCACCGTCCGGAGAACACGGATAAGACGTGATGACACTAGATACGTGGCAAAGTATCTGTTTGTAGCTTATTACATTTTTGATCACTATTCCACTCATATAGGAGCAAGATAAGAAATATGACGCACCGGTCCGATATGCGTGTCAGCAACGTTGTAATATGCAGGATATCCTTTGGGATGCCTGGTGGAAGCTTACGCCCCACACATTGTCAAAACGAAACTCTCCGCCAACAAACTACCGAGATCAGCTCTGTTTCAACGATTGGTGTTTAGGTGAACACCAATTTTAGTTGACTGAGTGTTATTGAGATAGTACTCTACACACACATGATAGTGATAGAAAAGTACCATCACCTTTTACTGATAGGCCTTTGATGGGAAATGCTCACCTATAAAAGACCACATTATACTCCTGTTTCAACACAACAATCAAGCTCTATCAGCAATCCACAGTCAGAACAACAAACAGCGGACAACCACCTGAAATATTATTAAGTTTTTTACCTCAAGAATATCATATTATCTATGTCCCAATACACCTGTGAAGATATCATTATCTACAACGCCGCCAATTTACATCAGTATTGCCAAAACGATACCCACCTCAACTTCATGTACGAGTTTTTGCGATACAACAACCTTGTGGACGACTACTCCCACTTTTGCGGAACTGGCGAGTATCCCTCGCAGCATGAGTTTAACAAGTCTTCGTGAAGTTACCTTCAAGACTCCTACGATTTCTAGGTAGCGGCCATACTCAGCGTATGCCTATATATGTACACACTCCACAACGACTACAACGAACCACTCTTGAAATCCACTTCTTCAGCTTTGTCTCAGTCTTCAAAATTGGACTCTATCGACACCAAGTATGACGATATCGGTCTACATCTACACACGCAGGAGTACCCCCGTATCATTCAGTCCTGTAAGACTATCTAAAGGAAATGCTTGATTCCGGAATGATCCATTCTAGCAAGTCACTAATGGATGTATATATACCCTTCGTTCCAAAGCTGCACGGAAGAGGCTTACAATTGTGCGTGGATTGCAGAGGTCTAAATCGTGTGACGATTATTAACCGCTAGTCATTGCCGCTTATACACAAACTTAGAGACAGGGTCGCTGGATCAAGAATTTTCACCAAGATTCATTTGAAGGCAGGGTACAACCTCATTCGAATTGAACCCAGTAATCAATGGAAATGAGCATTTTGTACGGGATATAGACATGATGAATACCCAGTTCTGCCCTTCGGATTGGCAAAAACGCCAGCTACAGTCCAAGATATGATGAACAAGATCCTGCGAGATCTAATCGATCATGGAGTAGTAGTCTATATAGATGATATTCTCATCCACACAGACAATGAAGAAGAGCATGTGTGATTGACTCAAGAAGTCATTCGTCAATTACAGGAAACAGACTTGGTTATAGCACCCAATAAGTGCAAATGGCACTGGACACAAGTTCTGTTCCTGGGGTATCATATATCGAGAGAAGGTGTCAGTATGTCGGAGGACAAAATTGATAGTATTCTGAAATGGGAGATTCCGGAGTCTGTCAAAGACGTCCAGTGATGTTTCTCATATGACAACATCCGTCGACGCTTCATGGCAGCATTTTCAATGATATGCCATTGCTCAATAGAGTTAACCAAGAAAACTAACGAAAGGATTGACTTGGAAGCAAATTTCCGAAATCAAATAGCCTTCGATTTGCTAAAGAAATACTTGACTGAGGCTCCCATATTACGGCACTTTGAGACAGTTTGGCCTGTGATACTCGAGATTGATGTATGTGATTTTGGGAGTGGTACAGTACTCTCCCAAGACATCGATAGACGATGTCACCCTATAGCTTACAACTCTGGAAAGATGGATACAGCCAAGATCAACTGCGAAATCCATGATAAAGAGATGCTCGCTGTACTATCCACGTTCAATGACTGGAGACGATATCTCGCAGGTGCAACACATCCCATCAGTATCATTACTGATCAAAAGAATCTTGAATACTTTACAACTGCAAAGATCGTGAATTGGAAATAAGCCTGTTGGGCTCAAGGGTTGGCGAGATATGATTTTAAAAAATTCTACCAACCCTGTAGTGTAAATGGGAAACTGGATACCTTATCGAGGTGTTTTGAGTACCACCCTGAAAAAGCGGGTGGTACGGCCAATGAAAATGAAAACCAGCCTATCCACCACATTCTGAGACCTGATCAGTTGGTAACTTCTGAAGGGGAAACAGTGCAACTGATGAAGTGACAAGGCGAACAAATTGCGATTTGTTCTGCAAAGTCGAGAGCAATTCCAGTAGTCAAGTTCAATTCCTAGCTGTTCAATGCAGTGGTCAGCGCCGCTAACAACAAGGCTGCATGGCAAGATAAGTATTTCTGAGCCATGTCAGGTACTCCAAGCCCCGACATCTCATTCGAAGATGAAGTTCTTTATGTGAATGGCAGACTGTTGATTCCGGATGATCCGCAGTTGATGGAACTGATATTTGAAGCGGGGCACATTTCGCAGATGGCTGGACACATGGGGCAGGATAAGACAATCGAGCTGGTCAGACGAAATTTCTTTTGGCCAGAAATGGAGAAATTTATTGAAGATTATTTCTGCTTATGCCCTCAGAGCCAAAGAAACATAGAAGCTTGCTATGGACTTCTACAATACCTTGATGTAGCATACCGCCCATGGGATTTGATTTCCATGGACTTTATCATTGAATTCCTTGTATCGGACAGATACTCATCAGTATGGGTAATCATCATCCGATTTATGAAAATACCTCATGTCATTCCATTGACAGATAGAGTGAAGAGAGCTACAGCCCTGGGCAAACTCTTCTTGAAAGATGGATGGAGATTCCAGGGTCTACCATCAAACATAGTGTCAGATCGGAACCCTAGGTTCACCTCCATGTATTGGTCCTTGATTGTGGAAGCTCTTAGTATTAGGTCAATGATGTCTTCGCCATTCCACTCTCAAACAGACGGGCAAACGGAAAGAATCCACCAAATACTGGAATGCCATCTGTGGAAGTACTGCAATCATGAGCAGAACGATTGGTCTGAGATATTACCAATACCAGAGTGTGCCTATAGTAACTCCCTCAATGGCGCTACGGAAATGTCACCATTCTTTGCGAACTTATGGTTTGATCCTCAAACGAATTGGCCTATCGAAGCCGAAGCAAAGAATCTGCCATCTAGAAACTATATTCACTGGATAACCAGTGTACATCCACTCTGCCATAAAGACTTAGAACAGACATAGCAGACAATGGGGACGTTCAATGATAGGCGTACTAAGAAACCTTGGAAGTATTGGATTGGCGATTCAGTTATGCTAAATGGGAAGAACCACAAAACTCGAAGACCATCTAGGAAACTAGCTGCGAAGCATCATGGACCCTTCAAAGTCTCGAAGGTACCCTCACCCACCTTAATAAAGCCTGAGTCACTGAATTGATGGCGTATTCACAATGCCTTCCATGTACCACTCATTGAACCTTATCGCCATGCCACCAGCCCTATGAGATATACCCCCGAGCTCAATCACGAAGCAAATGAGCTTGGTTACAATGTGGATGGTTATGAGTATGAAACGAATTACAAAATCAAAAAAATCATAGGCAGCCAGCATAGTAAGCAACGGAAACAAGTTTCATATGTGTTCAAGGGGAATGGGTATCGGAAGAAGAAGATTGAACTGAGGAATCTTATGGAAACTTTCAAGACAAGAGACTGTTGAAGGAGTATCACAGTCAGAAACTACAGGCTGCGAAGGATACCAGAATGAAATGATCAGTTGAGCTTGTATTTTTTCCCAACGAAGGGTTTTCAATGGCTAACAAGACACCAGACAAAGGATTTGATTTTGAAGGGCACAAGAGGTGATGATTTTCCCAATCAAGAGAAAAGATGAATTTGGTTTTGTGCACACAGGGTGAAGATGTTCCAGATTGAAGAAAAAAAAAAGAATACAAAGTGTCTTAGATAGATGCAACCCAATAGATCGATTCTGCTTGCTGCAATATATCACATCCGGATATAAGCATACTGATTGGTTGATTGTGCTTGTATGGCTCAGAGAAGATGGTCAAAGTGGAATGGTCTGTGCGGATTTACTATGTGAAGGATTTCAAATAATTCACTTCAGCCCGCTGTATTATGTTTTGCCAAAGGAAACGAAGAGAAGATTAGTATGGAGCATGGCCATTCAGAAAAGAACTCTCAAAAGTGAGGAGATAGTGTTATACCCAGCAAGTTTGCAGTGGGGTCATGTATGATCACCTGCAATTTCTCTGATTTGATATCATCGGCTATCACTGGTCACGGATGCCAGAGCCAATATTTTTGAATGGCCTGCACACGGCCATCCACACTTTCGATCATCATCAACAGCTTGTTACTGGCTGCAGTTGCTTCTGTTCCGAATCGCCGATAACAAACAGACAGCCAACAAAGCGCTGAATGGCATCGGCTAAGAAGCTTACGATTCGCCGATGACAAACAGACAGCCAGCAAAATGCCAATGACTGCCAGAGGCCGAAAAATATGTGCACAGCAAACCTGCACTCGATTGAATGAAGCCTATTTGTCTGGAGGTCATCAGATTGAAAGAATACCACCGGTCGGGAGGCACAAGTAGTGTTAGCAACAGGTCCGGACGACCTGCTCTTGGTCCAGTTCTGGATCCGTACTAAACCCAACCCGGACATGATTTCCAGTTCCAAACCCAGAACTGAACTGGCCGACCCACGCGTTTTACCAGGTAAAGTTAGTGTTAGGGGTTTCCCCTTAGCATGCGTATGAAGTACATCAGGCTTAGTCTCCCAGGCTTGCCGTTATTCAAAGATGAATCAGCGGTTAAGATCACACCCCTGAGGATGTCTACTGATGAGTTAGCAGACGGCTCAACATAGCCGGGTGAAATCCCCATAATAGTCAATGCTACAATACTACGTCTCAGCATAGGGAATAGCTACCCAGTATGGAGACAGTACGCACACTCGATCAGACAGTAATCTTGGGGGTAAAAACCCATAGTACTGGCCAAGGCGTGGGACACACTAACCATACTGCCGAAGCAATGTAACTGCCATGCAGGGGTCTTCGGATCAGCTGTGCATTACGGATCAGACCAGTGTTATCTTTGTTATCATGCTAATACTGGGACAAACCATACCCGTGCTTAGCTTCATGGATTTGGTTGGACAAGCGATATTATCTTAGTATGCGGGACTTTGCTATGTCTAGAGCTAGTATAAGCAAAGGAGATAAGCTAACTGCGCCCCGGTAGTTAACTCTACCTAAAAGATAAGTGCTTGGATCTAGACTGTCGAACCCCAGCTCTGCCGTGTTTGCAACACGATAACTGATAGAGGGCACCCCCTTCGGGGAACACGGATAAGTCCCGATGACACTAGGTACGTGGCAATGTATGGGTTGGCAGCTCATTAAATCATTGATCACTATTCCACTCAATACGAAGAAAGATAACTAATACGAAGTAATGGTCCGATATGTATGTCAGCAACGTCATCACATGCAGGATAACCTTTGGGAACTCCTGGTGGGGGCTTACGCAACCACACGTTGTCAAACCGAACTCTCCACAGCTAAACTACCGAGATCGGCTCTGAAGCAACGATCGGATGTTATGTGAACACCCACTACAGTGGACTGAGTGTTTTTGAGATAGTACTATACACACACATCATAGATTACAGAGAAGTACCGTCACCCCTTAGCAGGATGGTTTGACGCAGAAATACTCACCTATAAAAGACCACCTTAAACCCACAAGTTTAAACACAACAATTCAAGCAACAGTCGAACAAATCACAGTCAGAACACAACAGCGGAAAAACCACCTGAAATATTATTAAGTTAATTACCTTAAGAATATTCACCAATAAACTTTTATGTCTATTACAGACGATCAGAAGATTCTCTACGCTCGCATCTTGCACGCCCAAGCAAACACTCGAGCCAAATACGAACTCCTGGCAAGGTACCTTGTTCGTAATAACCTTTGGGTAGAATACTACCACTACTTCCATACCGGTGAACTTCCTTCCCAAGTCGCCTTTGACGAGTCTTCGGAAGATTACCTCCAAGACAGTTACGACTTTTAAACAGGGCCGTCCTGCACTAGATGCCCGTATTCATACATACAATACAACGACGTAAACGTATCACAATCGAACTCCATATCTTTAGTTGGATCATTAAGATTAAGATACGCCTTTACCATAAGTCGGTACAACAATATCAATAAGTCACATCTAGCTGCAGTATCCCCCTAACAGTATAATATTTCGGACGTTATCCGAAA
Source organism: Trichophaea hybrida (assembly GCA_015178995.1). Lineage (NCBI taxonomy): Eukaryota > Fungi > Ascomycota > Pezizomycetes > Pezizales > Pyronemataceae > Trichophaea > Trichophaea hybrida. The sequence continues at coordinate 7,616 of WHVE01000551.1, forward strand.
TACGTTCATGATCTGTGTACTGTGGGAAGAAAAAGCTTGCTGCGCGGCAAAAATATTCGACATAACAGGAAACAACGAAAACATACCTTGTTGCCCATCACACTGCCCAAAATATTGCAACAATCAGTGTTTACGTTGCCGTCACGTCCAACTAATAGCTCTTTATGCGCTAGCCAGAGCAAGCATTACAACATCCTCGAATACTCAAAATGTCGGCACCCAGGCGCAGACTCACCTTTGGAGCGGACCGGTTAGCACCAGTGCCACAGCAATCTCCAAACCAACCTCGACAGCACCCAAACCTCTGCCAGAATGGGTCAAGAAACTACAAGAGCACTATCATCAGTCGCGGCAGAAGTACCAACAGATAGTGCAGGACGCGGACACCGAAATGATCGACAGCGTACAAGCACGAGTATCACGACTCGATCTAGAAATGAAGAATCTAATCGAATGCTGCAACAGCGAGAGAGTAGTGATAGAAGTCGAGTTCGACAATGTTCGAAAAGACTGCGAAATCTTCGCTCAGCAAGTGGAAACCAACAGAGCCCTGGGAGCTCAAGCACTGGAAGGACACGAATAGCAGATCAGGATACTTGAGTATGTACTGAAAGAGACAAGAACTGAAATCGATGTCATCCAGGACCAATCACATCAAATCATTGCCGGAGCAACAGACGAGTTCAGAAGACTCGAAAGAAGAATAGAAAGTTGCGAAAAAGAACAAACCCAACTGAGGGTTAAGCAAGCCTCGCTATCAGTATCCTACACCGCAATCCATAAAAGGATAACAGACCTAGAAGCTTATACAAAGAAAAATGTACCTGACTACCACGATTTATGAAAAATCGCGGACTGAATTGAGGAGGTTGCAGAGCAAACCACAGGCCTAACGGAAGCGGTGGAAAGAGCAAAGGTGTCTTATACAACACCAGGTAGACGAGGAAGAACCGAACAAGTCCAGGAATGGAGACACAGAACGGAGGAAAGAAACAGAAGTATTTCTCCAATAACAGACTCAGATATAGCCCCAAGACCTGGCCTTCGGGGAGGATCTGGTACCGATGCTGGAATGCCTGATCCCGAACCAGAATCAGGACCTGAACCTGAACCAGGACCAAGCGGAAACAGAGGAACAGGAGGAGATCCGCCACCACCTCCGTCTCCACCAGGACCATCCGAACGACCTCGGTCCAGAAGAACCAGATCCCCAACCAGACGATCTAGAACAAGGAGGTCCAGATCACGGTCCAGAACAAGGCATAACAACAGACCAAGGGATTCAAGAATTAAAATAACGGATCCACCCAAGTTCGCAGGAAAAAGTTCCGAGGATTTTGACACCTGGTGGATGTGCATGGAAACGTACTCGCAGACCAACCCTATTTATTCCCTAGACCAGGAATAAAAATGCAATACTGCAGAGGACGTTTAGAAGGACACGCCCTAGCGTGGCACATGCAATGGGAAACAGAAGCGTCTACCGGAAAACATGAAAGAAGTTGGATGGATTACCGAGCCGCAATACACGCCAGATTCCATAATCAGTTTCACAGGAAGCAGCCTACAAAGCAATTATGGAAGTAAGATACGAGGGAAACATCCAGGACATGATTACGGAATACGACACTCTGAACGTAAAAGCCGGAATAACTGGCGTGGCCTATCGAACCATGCTAATGTCACAACTCCCAATACAAGTATTTAAACAACTGTCAACAATGAATCCAGCGGATAAAACAGACGCAGAATTGAGGGAAATTATCCTCAACGCTGGAAAGAATGTGGAAATATGGCAAGCCATGGCGAAAAACTTCGGAATAATTAAAAAGATGCCCAAAGCATCAGGACGAGTCTCGGAACAGGGTCAGTCCAAAAAACACCCTTCAGAAAAAACTCTCTTTCAAGAAACAAACAACATACACACCAGCGAATCAAAAAGGATCAGTACCTCGAGCATTCAAAAGCGCAGATGGAAAAACCTACGCACAAATGATTCAAGGAGTCCCACCTGAAGAAGAAAAAAGAAGAAGGGCGGCAAAGGAATGCATACGGTGTGCATGGCCTTCGGGGCGAAAAGGAGCACACGGAACAATGAAGTGCTTCCAAGCAGTAAAAGTCACCAGCGGAACGGCGGATTTTCCCAAAGGATATCAAAAATTGAAAGTAGAAGGTTTCGACCAATTGGAAGATACGCCAGTCGATGAGTACGAAATTGAGAGTGATAAGGAAAAAGAAGGGCAAGTACAAACATCCGAGGGAGACGAGATAACAGAGGATAGCAGTGAGGATATTGCGAATGATTGGTGGAACCAAACTGAAGACATCTCGGAGTAAGGAGATAATAGAACGGTTTTTTATGTGAAGGATTTTGGCGATTAGGCGGGAGAAAGCCTTTATATAGATACCGGTCGCAACCTTGAGGATTCCGGAAGGGATGAAACCGCTGGACGGTAGTTGCGCAATAAGTAAGTATACCCCTCAAAACTAACTAAAAGATTAGAATTCAAGGACCTGCTACGGCCCAGTCATTGACGAAAGGATGGCTACAAAACGCAAACAACCTCCCACGGAGGAAGAAAACTCAATCAAGCGACAAAATACATCAAACGACTTTGTGTTTTACGAAGTCAAAAAACTACACAAAATCCCACAAACACGCATAGGAACAAGACCAATCTATAAATTCTTTATAGATTACGATGACGGAACTGGAAACAGCAAACAATTTCCAGTACGAGCAATGTTAGATCTAGGATCTACATCCTTCACAATATCACCGCAATGTGCAAAAGTGTTTAAAGTACCAGTGGTCAAAAGGAAAAACTCAGTCAGAGCAAGTGACTTTGGAGGAAACAAAGTAAAGCTACCGGGGATGTATACCATTCCGCTAGGTTTAGCCTTTGGAAACCATCGATCACTCGAAACATTCGAAGTAACACCAATGCAAAAAGAATACGACGTATTAATACCAGCGTGGTATCTGGAGAAACATAAAGCACAAGGAACATCATACGGTCACCTACATTTTACAGAATGCGGAAGCAAATGTTACAATCATGGAAAGAAAAATCCAGACTGGAACATCACGTACAATGATCGAATAGTTTTTCGAAGCGATGCAATAAATATCGGATCGGTCATATTCAGTAACACAACTCAATTGGCAGAGAAATTGCCACCTCAATACCATAAATGGTTGTTGTTATTCGATCCACAGGAGTCTGAGAAATTACCAAATCGTGGCCCTCACGACCACGAAATCAACCTCAAAACATCGGATGATCAGGTTAAAGTCGGACCAATATACCAATTATCAAGAGAAGAAGAAAAACTACTGCGAGAATACATCGATAAAATGATAAGAGAAGGAAAAATTCAACCATCTCAGGGACAAGCAGGAAGCCCAATTTTATTCGTACCAAAACCTAATGGTCGAGGACTACGTCTTTGTGTAGATTACAGACGGTTAAATGATCTTACGGTCAAAGACAAACTGCACTACCTTTAATGGACGAACTACAAAATCGAATGAAAGGAGCTAAGTGGATCACGAAGTTGGATATGAAATCCGGATATCACCTAGTAAGAATGGCAAAAGGACACCAATGGAAAACAGCTTTCAGAACCAAGTTTGGATCCTACGAATATATGGTAATGCCGTTTGGATTAACAAACGCACCTGCTATTTTTCAAAGATGGATGAACGGAATCCTACAACCTTTCCTAGGACACCACGACAATGTCACAGTATGCTACATCGACGACGTTATGATAGCAACCAAAGGAACTTGAGAAGAACACCATGAGTATGTAGGAAAAATACTCCAGGTCCTTCAAGATCACAAGTTAGTGGTAGAAATCGACAAGTGCGAATTTGATAAACAAGAAGTCGAATTCCTGGGATTTCTAGTTAGTGGAAAAGGATTGAAAATGGCCCCAAGCAGAAGCGAAGCAATAACCAAATGGCCAATACCGAAAACACAGAAAGAGGTTCAAATCATTTTAGGATTATGGAACTTCTATCGAAGATTTATAAAAGGATACGCGGGAATCGTAGCACCAATAACAGATAGTTGAAAGGAGATGGAAAGAATTTCATGTTCGGAGACCCACAAAAAGCGGCCTACTACAAAATATACATATTGTTTGCAGCAGAGAATACCCCAATTCTTCGACATTATGAAGAAGATCGACCAGCAATAGTCGAGACTGACGCCTCAGACTTCGCCATGGGAGCAATTCTATCGCAAAAGTTTGAAGACGCTAAAATGCACCCTGTCGCCTTTATCTCCAAGAAATTCTCACCCGCCGAAATCAACTATCAAATATACGACAAAGAAATGCTTGCCATAGTATACGCTTTCAAAACATGGCGATGCTACCTCCAAGGAGCTACACATACGACTATCGTCTTCTCTGACCATATGAATCTACAGTACTTTAAAGAAACCAATCAACTTAATCGAAGGCAAGCCAGATGGGCAGAAGTACTACAAGAATATAATTTCAAAATTGTATACAGAAAAGGTTCAGCAAATGGAAAAGCAGATGCCTTATTAAGATGTCCGGAGTACATCTCTAGAGAGGGAGGTACGCAAAGTACAGAAAAGAAAGCTTTATTAGGATCAGAACTTTGGATGAACATCGGAACAATGGATATTGAAGATGAGGAAATAGGAGAAATATCATTCGCCGGATTCTCAGTTGAAAAATTAACACCCGGAATGAAAGAACGATGGATTACTGAAGTAGAAAAAGATGAGGAATATAAGGAGATATTAAGAAAAGTCAGCAACAAGGAAAAGAACGTTGACGAAAGATTTGGAGTAGATACAGAAGGGATGTTGGTATGGAAAGGAACGCTATACGCACCAACGGGTTTTAGAAGAGAAGTACTCAAACGAGAACACGACTCCAAGGTGGCAGGACATTTCGGAAGAGAACGTACCATGGAACTTATCACCAGAAACTTCTACTGGCCCAAGTTAGAAGAAGAAGTTCGAGACTATTGCAACAAATGCGACTCGTGTCAAAGAACGAAAAGCCCCCGACATGCGAAACATGGATTACTACATCCATTGGAATTACCATCGTCACCGTGGTGGTTCATATCAGTCGACTTTATCACAGACCTACCAGAGTCAGATGGATGCAAAAATATCATGGTAGTTCACGAAAATGGCTCACTTTATACCAACACCCAAACGGGAATCATCAGTAGTTGCCAAACTGTTCCTAGACAATGTGTGGAAATATCACGGACTACCAACAGATATAGTATCGGACAGAGACGGGGTGTTTACCGGACATTTCATTGCAGACTTATACCAATTTTTAGGAATCAAACGTTGAATGTCAACAGCGTTCCACCCTCAAACGGACGGTCAAACAGAACGGATGAACCAGACGATTGAACATTACTTACGAACATACTGCAACTACGAACATGACAATTGGAAAGAAATGTTACCAATGGCCGAATACGCATATAACAACTCCAAACATGTGGCAACCAAAATAACACCTTTCTACGCAAACTACGGATATGAACCACGCACCAATAGGCCCACCGAAGTGGAATTCAAAAACCCAAGCTCGGAAATATACGCTCACTACATGGTAGACGTCTATCGCAAGCTCGAAACACAACTCGAAGGCAGTCGCGAAAAAATGGCCACATACTACGATTGAAAAAGAAAGCCAGCACCAGAGTTCAAAGTCAATGATTGGGTAATGCTAGATGGGAGAAATATTCGAACCAAGAGGCAATGCAGAAAACTCGACGACAAACTATACGGACCTTTTAAAATCAGTAAAGTCGGAAGCAACAAACGATGGTGTCAGTTAGAGCTACCAGTGTCGTGGAAAATACATCCTACATTTAATGTTGCTCTGCTAGACCAGTACTGGGGAGAAATCAAAGAAAAAGATATTCCACCAATAGAAGCAGACAATGAAGGATGGATACCCGAAGCTATTATAGCCAGTGGACCGACAGACGAGGATCATCGGAAGCACGTATATTTGGTCAAGTGGGAAGGATTTACGCACGAAGAAAATACTTGGGAATCTTACGAACACCTAGCAGAAATCGCACCTGAACTAATTGATAAGTTCTACGAACAAAAACCAGAGATGGAAAAAGATAAAAGATGGAAACAAAACAAGAAAACTCAAAAGAAAAAGAGAAGGAATAAATAGATTTCTTTTGTTTTACAAAAACTCACACCGCATTTGATTTTATGTAAGCGGAGGTCACTTTTATTTTTATTTTATTTTTATTTTTATGTTTTATCCAAAAGATTAGCTATACCTATAGTATACGCTGTCTGAGTGGTAACTATTGCAAAAGAATCACTTCTTATGTTGGAGTACTCTGTTGAGGTCACCAGAGCTAGAGAGGGAGGTAATGTTAGGGGTTTCCCCTTAGCATGCGTATGAAGTACATCAGGCTTAGTCTCCCAGGGTTGCCGTTATTCAAAGATGAATCAGCGGTAAAGATCACACCCCTGAGGATGTCTACTGATGAGTTAGCAGACGGCTCAACATAGCCGGGTGAAATCCCCATAATAGTCTATGCTACAATACTACGTCTCAGCATAGGGAATAGCCACCCAGTGTGGAGACAGTACGCACACTCGATCAGACAGTAATCTTGGGGGTAAAAACCCATAGTACTGGCCAAGGCATGGGACACACCAACCATACTGCCGAAGCAATGTAACTGCCATGCAGGCGTCTTCGGATCAGCTGTGCGTTACGGATCAGACCAGTGTTATGTTTGTTATCATGCTAATACTGGGACAAACCATACCCGTGCTTAGCTTCATGGATTTGGTTGGACAAGCGATATTATCTTAGTATGCGGGACTTTGCTATCTCTAGAGCTAGAATATGCAAAGGAGATAAGCTAACTGCGCCCCGGTAGTTAACTCTACCTAAAAGATAAGTGCTTGGATCTAGACTGTCGAACCCCAGCTCTGCCGTGTTTGCAACACGATAACTGATAGAGGGCACCCCCTTCGGGGAACACGGAGAAGTCCCGATGACACAAGGTACGTGGCAATGTATGGGTTGGCAGCTCATTAAATCATTGATCACTATTCCACTCAATACGAAGAAAGATAACTAATACGAAGTAATGGTCCGATATGTATGTCAGCAAAGTCATCACATGCAGGATAACCTTTGGGAACTCCTGGTGGGGGCTTACGCAACCACACGTTGTCAAACCGAACTCTCCACAGCTAAACTACCGAGATCGGCTCTGAAGCAACAATCGGATGTTATGTGAACACCCACTACGGTGGACTGAGTGTTTTTGAGATTGTACTATACACACACATCATAGATTACAGAGAAGTACCGTCACCCCTTAGCAGGATGGTTTGACGCGGAAATACTCACCTATAAAAGACCACCTTAAACCCACAAGTTTAAACACAACGATTCAAGCAACAGTCGAACAAACCACAGTCAGAACACAACAGCGGAAAAACCACCTGAAATATTATTAAGTTAATTATCTTAAGAATATTCACCAATAAACTTTTATGTCTATTACAGACGATCAGAAGATTCTCTACGCTCGCATCTTGCACGCCCAAGCAAACACTCGAGCCAAATACGAACACCTGGCAAGGTACCTTGTTCGTAATAACCTTTGGGTAGAATACTACCACTACTTCCATACCGGTGAACTTCCTTCCCAAGTCACCTTTGACGAGTCTTCGGAAGATTACCTCCAAGACAGTTACGACTTTTAAACAGGGCCGTCCTGCACTAGATGCCCGTATTCATACATACAATACAACGATGTAAACGTATCACAATCGAACTCCATATCTTTAGTTGGATCATTAAGATTAAGATACGCCTTTACCATAAGTCGGTACAACAATATCGATAAGTCACATCCAGCTGCAGTATCCCCCTAACAGTTAAACCCGCCAGGTCTTACTTGTGGGTTCTAAAAATGGTGGTTCTGAATTTCGTGAATGGAAAGCATCACGCGTGTGTCAAATGCCATTTCACGCTTTCTGTCCAGTTTTTCATTGTATAAAATTGATTTCAATATGGTGATCATTTGATTACTTAAGCTTTCAGAGATAGCAATGGTGCATTATTGAGAACTTTTAAAGGGACAAAAGCAGTCAGTAGTTGGAAAATTTGAACGCAGCACATAATCCCTCACACTAGAGATATTGTGCGACCAAAAATCGAGGACGCTCCATTGACGCTCACTTTCAGTCATATAGCCTATGTATATGATCGCGCGCAAATAGCATAATCACCCTTAGAAAATGGTGTTCATACTTATTTGATTATAATATGTCCTGTGATACCAATAAATTGTTGTTTAAGAATTGCTGATACACACTTTTAAAGAGAGCATCGGTGTATCATGGAGAATAGTTTAGTTGATAAACGCAGTCAGGGGTTTGACAATATCAATGTAGTACATGTAATCCTTCGCACTAGAGGGGTTGCGCGACCAAAAATTGTTGATGCTCTGTTGACATGCACTTTCAGTCCCGTAGCCTATGTGTGTGGTCAAGCACAAATATCAGAATCAAACTGAATGAATGGCGTTCGTTCTTATTTGATTATGGTGCATCCTGTGATACCGATAATTGAGATTTGATGATGGCAGCTGCTCATTTTCAGAGAAAGCATCGGTACATCATCGAGAACATTTTAGTCAATCAAGACAGTCAGAAAATAGAACATATAATTGCAGCACATATGATTCCTCGCACTAGAGGTGTTGTACGACCAAAAATCAGTGACACTCCGTTGACACTCACTTTCACTCCTGTAGCGTACGTGTATGGTCTCGCGCAAATATCACAATGAATTGTAAAGAATGGCGTTCATCATTATTGTTGACTAAATATTTAGCCTGAAAGGCCTACGAGTTTCTAGATGGCCAGCGAAGCTGCAAGTATGCACTGGAGAGTGATTACTAATGATTGCTAAGTCACCGAGTAGACTCATACATGATGAGTCACTCGCCACATACATAGCCACTAACGATTTGTAATGCATGTTCACGATGGTTTCTCCGCGGAACCTCAGTTTTCCTTGTGTATATAAAGAATACATTTCTCCCGTAGTTAGAGAGAATAGACAGACAGATTAGATCTTCTCCTCCTACCCTCAAAATCGTCTCAACAGGTTATGAGCCCGGCGCTTTCCAGCTAAATCGATCTCTATCGGATCCAGAAGACGACTTGGGATAGAGTGTGAATCGTTCAGTGGACACGCCACGAAAGCCTTGTACATCAAAGACACAGATAGTCTTGAGTATCGCACTCAAAGACACAGATAGTCTTGAGCATCAAGCACCCGAAAAAGCCTTGAGTACCGACCTCGACCATAGAAAGCCTCAAGTACCGACCTTGAGCATCGAATCACGAACAGCCTTGAGCCAGTGAGCATCGAGCCACGAAAAGTCCTGAGCCAGTGAACACCGAGAACCGTCACGAAAAGCCTTGAGCCAGTGAACACCAAGAACCGTCACGAAAAGCCTTGCGCCAGTGAACACCGAACACCAGCCCGAAAAGCCTTGGGCCAGTGAGCATCGAGTCACGAAAAGCCTTGAGCCAGTGAACACCGAGAACCGTCACGAAAATCCTTGAGCCAGTGAACACCCAGAACCGTCACGAAAAGCCTTGAGCCAGTGAGCGCCGAACACTACCACAATAAGCCTTGAGCCAGCGAGCACCGAGCACCATAACGAAAAGCATTGAGCCACGAAAAGCCTTGAGCCAGTGAGCATCTAGTCACGAAAAGCCCTGAGCCAGTGAGCACCAAGCACCACCGAAAAAGCCTTGAGCCAGTGAGCATCGAATGCCACGAAAAGCCTTCAGCCAGTGAGCATCGAGCACCACAAAAAGCATCGAGAACCACAACGAAAAGCCTTGAGTACCGAATTCAAGCAAACGTACACGTCGACTAAGAGCCATGTCGACTTCGACCGCCATCATGAAGCTCAATGAGCACAATTACCGTACCTGGACCATTGAAGCAAAGGATCTCTTGAAGCATCTCAACATTTGGGGAGTTGTAGATGGCTCCGAGATCGTCCCTCGACCACCAACTCCCCCGAAGGCAACCGAGTCCACCTCCGAGGCTGCAGACACTATCGATATTAAGTTCAAGTTTAAGCCCAAATCGAAGGACCCGGCATATCTCACAACATTCGATAACTTCCTCCGAGATTGGTGGGCTTACTGCAACAACGACGAAAAGGCCACCCGTACCATCAGCGGAATGCTAGAACCATCAGTACGGAGCCGATATACGGACGAAAAGTTTGACAATCCCAGAGTGCTATGGGACACCATAAAGTCAGACTTCGAAGAAATCATCAAACTGGATGGAGAATATGAAATGGCGAAGCTAACGACATGCAAACTCGAATCATACCCATCAGTCACTGAATGGATCACGGCCCAAGAGCAGATCATCAACGACCTTGCAATATGTGGCATCAAGGTCGAGGACAGGTGGAGAAGGTTCTACCTCTTAGCGAATCTACCGAATACAGATGAATGGAGGACCTATGCATCAACCCTGAAGCTTACTGGGAAAACGAGCACTGTGGCCGATATCACTAGCCACTGATTATCATTTGAGGCCAGCCTTCGACGAGCCAAAGGGCTCCCTCCTGATGCAGCCTTATTCGTCTCGAAGAAAGGCAGAGGTAAGGAGAAAGCGACTTCGGCCCATACGAATTCGGATGGCCATACATGCTCTGGCTGTGGCAAAAAGGGGCATACAAAGGATGAGTGCTGGAGTAAGAAAAAATGGGCCGCATATGCAGAAAAGAAGGCGAAAGAAGGAGCAAACTTGGCTTTGGAAGTGGACTACCAATCATTTCTTTTCTAGATCAGTAAGTCCCTGGGGGAGTGGCGGAAATCGGGTATGGATTTGGATTTGAAATCGGACTTGAGTAACTATGGATTTGGATTTGAAATCGGACTCGGGTAACTATGGATTTGGATTTGAAATCAGACTCGGATAACTATGGATTTGGTTCGAAATTAAGCACGGAGAAGGATGGAACTTGTGAAGCAGACAAGTGGTTTTCTTTTGGTTTCTCTCCTCTTCTCTAATTTCTTTGAGTTTCTTTCTCTGTGGCTGCCGAAGGCCTTTGGGCAAAAGGGGAGTATTGACTAAAGATTTAGCCCGAAAGGCCTACGAGTTTCTAGATGGCCAGCGAAGCTACTAGAATGCACTGGAGAGTGACTACTAATGATTGCTAAGTCGCCGAGTAGACTCATACATGATGAGTCACTCGCCACCTGCATAGCCACTGACGATTTGTAATGTATGTTCCCAATGGTTTCTCCGCGGAACCTCAGTTTTCCTTGTGTATATAAAGCATAGATTTTTCCTGTAGTTAGAGAGAATAGACAGACAGATTAGATCTTCTCCTCCTACCCTCAAGATCGTCTCAACAATTATTTGATTATAATATGTCCCGCGATAATGATCAATTGTGATTTAATAATTGCTGATACACACTCCAACAATTCTAATGTTGCACACTTCACAGATTTCATTCCATTTAAGTAACAATTATATGCTGAGTTTTGGCTGCTGAAACTGTTCAAATAGATTGGATATCAAAATTAAATGTCTCCATAATAATAATGCACATAATATGCAAAAAGTCGCTTCAATTTGAAGCTTCAAGTATGCCCAATGAACCCACTTCCCTATTCATGAAGATTTCCAATGTCTTCATTAAGGTTATCTATCTCTGTGCAACAGTTAGTAATAATTTTCTGTTTGCAAGGTGGGAGTGCATATCAGAAATTTCTTCAATGGAGTCATCAGCACTAGAGTCAGTAAAATTGGAATCATCTGTGGTATCTGAATCATCATCTGGAACATTTCGGTTCAAAAGACTCATATTAAACATTCTTTGATCACCAATTTGCGCTGCTCGACGTACGAACAATGCTGGGGCTGTGGTTACTACTCTGGCTGTGGATACTGCCAATACTGCTGGTGCTGCTGATACTGCTGGTGCTGCTGATACTGCTGGTGCTGCCGATACTGATGATACTGAAGTGGTGCCAGGTTTGGTGCCATTTTGCCTCCAGCAGGTGGCAGGATTTCGAGCAATCTTATTTTGCAGTGAAGGCAGCCATCTAAGTGATTGATAGATCATGGAAAGATGTATTTCGATGACCGCCTTCACACTCTGATTGCCTGGCAACTCAACACTTTGTCATTTTTCCTCTTGAATCTCCATCTGAGGTTTTGTAATCAAATTCTTCGTTTCTTTGATTACAGTGCGCAATATGCCATGTTTGGCCATATTGACCATTTTCAGTGTGATGCGCATGTCTGCCTGCCCGAGCTGTACATGCCCACCTTGCCTGGCCATGGTTGCAGACTTATTGAAAACCTATTATTATTTACTTGCTGCAATAAAAATTTGGTGGTAAGCAATAGTATTTACTTCAATCATATATTTCTCTGTGGCTTCCTCTAATTCTCTTAAAGAAGCTCTTGTCCACTCCCAAGGTTGTTTGTCAGAAAATTTGTCTGCAAAGACTCCAGAGTTGACAACATCATGGTGTTCAATTTCACGGACTGTTTGGCCGAATGCCTGGGTAGACCACCAAGGGTTGCATTTGCAGCTCTGGTTGAACTACAGATGTAATTCTGAATGAATTGTTGCTAATTGAATTTGATCAATTGACTGTCGTTCGAGAAGATCATATAACTCACATCCGATTGCATGGTTTTGCCAGTTTTTCTCGGTGCCAGTTTTGCGTACAATTTTCAACTTTTCATGCATATATATCTTTCTCGTTGCAATGTCAACGGCTATTCGGTGGGGATTCTGTGTGTGTCATTGGAGCATAGTTTCATTAATTGTGGTATTTAAAGTAGAGGCAGGCATGCATATGGATTCATTCTTGGATCTACTGCTAGAAGCAGCTTGTTGTGGTTCAGTCATTGCTTAAAGATATTGTGAATGAAGAGAGAAGAATTTGAGTGTAGAGAAGAGGGAGAACTTGAAGAATATATAGGAATTTCTGCAATATTCAAATCGAATCAAAATTTTATGTTATCATTATATTCATTCTAGTATTATAGTATTTCACGATGGACCCTGCTATAGCTGATAGCAGATTTACAATGATGTTGGCCTTATACATACCCTGTTGATTGTTGGTAATAATAAATAAAAACGAACAGTTGGCAATATGAGATTTTTATTACTGTTGCCGATTGTTGTAAGTTCAGTGTAATAGATGTTAAAACTGAAGCGATATCATGTAAAACAGTTTCTGCCGTCATGTTAAACGGAAGTTGGATCAAGGTTGAATATTGTGCAACGTCATTTCAGCTTTCGCATCTGCTAGTATTATCATTTTAGTAGTTAAACTAGATCGAACCTACAATCATAAAGACTCACCTTTCCCCCACCATCCAACCGCCATTATCTCCAAAGACAATGTCCACAGAAACCACACGAAAGAGCAACAAATGTGGTCTACACACCAAACAAGAATTCTATGCGACTCCGGGATGGCAAATACAGCAAATCAACAATACATACCACAAAATGACCTCATCGAGCAATCCAAGGCAAGACAGATGTTGAGGCGGAACAGGTCCGAGCACTTGGTGTATTGTTTAGTCCCTGTTTCAAAACAATGTGTGCAGCAGACCGCAAACCTCAATCATCCTTTGTAAGCAAGGAAGCCAAAGAGAAGTGGATTGAGGAATTTGTGGAGAGTGAAACAGCAGCAGCAAGAAAGAGGGATGTGGAAGCAGAAGTGGAAGTAGCGAGAGAGAATAACACTATGTTGAAAAGAGTGGCAGCTGATACAACGAAAATGACATTTGAAGGGATATTGGAAGCCATTGCAGATAGTGTTGATGATGTTGCAGCTTCAGACAAGGAAGATGATGAAGATAAGGTAGATGATAGAGATGACACCGAGTATGCAGAGCTCAGTGATGATGACAAACCTGACTGGGTGATTGGCACAATGAACAAATCAGTGAAGGAACAGCTGGACACCATTCGTACGAATCGAATGAAGCTCGAAGAATTGACAACTCCGCAATGGGCAGATGCCGATAATTACTTTCGCGAGCGTAACAGAAATTGCAGCACTGCTGAAATGAAGGTTCTGGTGGTGCTCACTTCCAATACAATTTTCATTTCTGCCACATTATCCATGGCCCAACCACCTCTCTTTCGGAAACTAGTCATTTGCTACTAAAAGTTGGAAAGCCTGTTACGGAATTTACGCCAGTTAAAACAATTGAATTTGTACTGAATTATTCCTTGCCTGAATTATCCCCTATTAATTGTTATACAGATGTCTAAATATATGGGTACGAAGCATGATGGCCCATAAGCATCGATCGTTTTATAGTCATAGATTATTATATTGCAATTTTTGACAGTTTTTTAAGCATAAATACTTTTTAGTCCTATTTTTGAATTTGTTAGTTTTCTATGATTTCAATGATACCTGAAAAAATCGTCTGTGCATATGCGGAGATGGAACCCAATGTATGAACTTTGCCCATGGCAGATGTGCAAGATACACCACCTATCAGCCTGCATATATTAAGAATGATCATTTTAAACATGAGATTAAAAACTTAATTGATACATAATATGCCACCTGAATTTTATATCATTGTTGTTATATTTATCTCACTAGTGGCAGTCTGATGACATGGTGAATTAATTGAAAAGACTGCCGTTATAAATGATTGTAATGAAACTCCAACTGCATAAGCTGCCGCTCAGGCCCGGTACACATGATGGCGATGTCACAAAGATCTTATGGGTGACCACGAATATTTGGCACAATGAGCTGGATGACAAAAGTGGGCTATGTATAATACACACTTATGTCATTATCATTATGCTGTGTAAAGCCAGTCGAAAGTGCTGACTTTATCGACAAATCAGTTCTAAGCAATTCATCCCAGTGGCAACTGAATTGAAGGATTTAAATCACGATTTATCTGTATCGTAACGTGTATTCTTATCAAATATGCATGAAAGCCAGCTTTTACAATCAAATACAGTGCAATTGTGCGATAAGACATGTAGGTTGCAGGAGTTGAAGTGAGCATCAATAGAGTATCAACAATTATTAGTGACACAACATCTCCAGTGTGTGGGATTGAATTGACTTAGTTATATGGTAGTTTTAACTGCTGTTATCGACAAATCAGTGGTATGCAATGTATCCGAGTAACATTTGAATTGAAGGAATTGAATCTGCAGGTATCTGTATCACAAGGTATATTCTTGTCAAATATGCATGTAAGCCAGCTTATACAATTAAATAGAGTGCAATCGTTCGATAAGATACGTAGACTGCAGGGGTCAAAGTAAGCATCAACGGAGTATCCACGATTTTTGGTGAAACAACATCTCTAGTGTGTTGGATTGTTTTGACTGCACAAGTTTTATCGTAGTATTGACTGCCTTGATCCACAAATCAGTTATAAGCGATTCATCTCAGTAGTAACTAAATTGAAAGAATTCAATCATGATTTATCTGTATCGTGAGGTATATCCTTGTCAAATGTGCATGAAAGCCAGCATTTACAATCAAATAAAGTGCAATCGTGCAATGGAACACATAGGCTGCGGGAGTAAACATGAACGTCAACGGAGTGTCAACTATTTTCGTTGACACAACATCTCTAGTGTGTGGGATTGTTTCGACTGCACTAGTTATATTGTAGTTTTAACTGCCTTTATCGACAAATCAGTGGTATGTGTTTTTTCCGAGGAACATCTGAATTGAAGGGATTCAATCACGAGATATCTGTATCATGAGGTATATTCTTGTGAAGTATGCATGAAAGCCAGCTTCACAATTGAATACAGTGTAATCATGCTATGAAACAAAGAGGCTGCAGGAGTCAAAGTGAGCGTCAATGGAGTGTCAACGATTTTTGGTGACACAACTTCTCTAGTACGTGAGATTGTTTTGACTGCACTAGTTGTATTGCGGTTTTGACCGCTTTTATCGACAAATCAGTTGTATGCCATTTATCCGAGCAATATCTGAATTGAAGCAATTAAATCATGAGTCATCTATATTGGGAGGTGTATCATTGTCAACTATGCATGAAAGCCGGCTTGCACAGTCAAATATAGTGCAATTGTGCGGTAAGACATGTAGGCTGCAGGAGTAAATGTGGGGATGAATGGAGTGTCACTGATTTTTGGTCATGCGATATTGGGCATGATAGGGAACAGATACATTGCATTTGTATGATTGAAGTATTGCCTGCCGTGTTCAACAAATCAGTGGTATGCAATTTTTCTGAGTAATGCCTGAATTAGAAGAATTTAATCATGATTTATCTGTATCGCACTATATATTCCTGTCAAATATGCATGAAAGCAAGTCTTTACAATCAAATACAGTGCAATTGTGCAATAAGACACGTCGGCTACAGAAGTAAAAGTGAGCTTCAACAGAGCATCAACAATTTTCGTTCACACAACATCTCTAGTGCATGGGATTATTTTGACTGAACTAGTTTCATTGTAGTTTTGACTGCTTTAATCGACAAATCAATTTTTACTGACATACTTCCCATCATGTCTTCTTAAGAACAGTCTGTAGAAGCAGGTATATATGACATCAAGAAATGCATTTACATATCAATATTTTTGACAGCAGTGCAGTTTGAAGTCTTTTTCATTCTGCTTTTATATTCCTTTCCAATACTTCTTGAATGGCTGCTGCAAAGTCCATTGATATATCTTCACTTCAAGTAATATACTCTGCCAAAGATCAATGTGTCTTTATATGAGATTTGACCGATGAAATATTGTAAATAGAGTTTGATAAATGGTGGACCTCCATAAATGTTGAAACAAAAACTACGATCATGTGGAGCCACTCGTGGTATGCAGTGGCATGGCGATTCTACCATCATTGCGCAAAAACCGAAAACCACTGCCCTGTCATCATTTGTATTGTTTGTCACACAGTTCTGGTACATCCAGCGGAGAATGGAACAAGTACTATGGCGAAACACCTCAAATCAAAGACACACAAACCAGAGCTGAATGAGTCAACAGAATCAGATGTGACCTTATTGATGGGTACAGCTGGTGATGAGCAAGCTTTAGCTGTACTGAAGAAGAAAGGCAGTCAGAGGGTAATGGTGGCAAGTAGTCCCCATCAAACACAGGCTGATTAATATCCTAGACCATACTGACAATTTTCCCAGATTGAACATCCAAAACTGGCAGATAATGACATCAAAATGGTTGAATTCAACCAGGAGATCTGGAACCGCTATTTGATGTTAGGATATGTTTCTCCACACATTCCACGGAATGCTAAAATGAACCTGGAGTTACAACGGACATTCAATGCTTTACGATACGACTTGATTCTTCCCTCAGCCAGTGCTCTTAGTAATATTTGCCAAAGAGAATACCCCTTCACAATTGATGCAATCAAAACGCAGTTGCCAACAAAAAATAAAGTCAATATAGGGTTGGATGGGTGAACATCTACCAATACATTGGCGATTGTGTCGGTCATGGGTTATTATATTGATCTTAACTGGTGCCTTGGGGAAGTACAGCTTCCATTTGATGAGGGTTGTGGCCTTTTGGTTTATTATTTTCTACTGCCGACAGACAACTATAGGTTGAAGGCAAACACACAGGTGTGTGACTGGCCGAGCATTTAAAGGAAGTACTTGAACGTGTCAATCTTGCCGATGGTGGATTGCTCGGAATAACCACTGATAACCCCACATCCCACTATTCAATGATACGGGAGCTACAATCTACACTTGTAACGTCAGGAATTGAATGGTCGGCATTACGAAACCATGTACTATGCATGGCGCATGTCATTCAGCTTTGTTTAGGAGTGTTCATGAGTATTCTGGGGGTCAAATGTTGAACAAAGTCATGGGAAGCCAGTGAGCATGATAAGCAATTTGGAGAACATGCGTGTGCCGCATTAACCAAATGCCAAAAGCTGCAGAAGGCAGGAAATGTTAGAATATTTAAGGTGGCAGCCATGGAGCCTGGATTAGCTAAAATTATTGAAAAGGTAGTTACTGCATGTTATATACACGTTCGTTCTGAAGACTGACTATTGATATAGCAGAGAATGCTTGCGGTATTGATGACTCTGACTCCGGGAACACACAATGAGTTTCTCAACTGCCAGAAATCCAAAGTTGAAATTGCACTACTACCTACCATGGATGTAAAAATTTGGTGATATTGAACTCTGGAATTACTGGAGTGGGCACACAGAGTGCGAGAGTTTACACACAAATAGCTTAAAAACCCCAATTATGCGGATTACCGGCCTGTATTTACAACAGACAACGAATGGAATATTGTCAAATATGTAATGGAGGTGCTGAGACCATTGTGTTACTGGATACTTTGGATGTCAAAATGGCATACAGTCACATTACACCATGTCATCACAATATATAATGACATATTTGATCATCTAGATGGTGTCATGCATGCTTTGGCAAAAAAGATAACTCAGTGGAAAGAAGATCTATACTTCGCTTTGAAGTTTGCATGCCAAAAGCTGTCCAAATATTACTCCGAAGTTACACCAGAGACAGGCATGCTCCTCATTGCAGCACATATCCTTGTTCCATTTCGGAAGTTGCAATCATTCAGGAAGTGGGACGAGGCTATGGATGTCAATCCTGAGGATGAGGCCTCCTTCACTGCCCAGTATATAAATGCATTCACGAAATATATGGAGCATGAATAATGCATCTAAAAGCAATTTACGACTATCGGAAAACCTCAAAACTTTCCAAATCATGACCTATTCTCCTTCATTACAGTGTCTATGCCAGGTCAATCGACTTATGATCCATATAATTTGCCCAGTGATGATAAATAATCTACACCAGCAAACACGGTGGAATGTACTCTATGGCGCAGCAATCGTGCAGCACGCTTATTGACGGCTACTACTCTCCATTTGAATTGACCACCTGAGGTACACAAAAATCGGGGACAAATTAATCCCAGTTTTAATATTCATTATTCTGACCCTACAGAGATTGGCAGGGCTTTCTGGATACCTGACGTAACTGATTGGTGGCGTCAGCAGAAACAATTGAACACAAAGTATACCGATCTAGCCAATTTAGTACAAGACAACATTTCAATCATGCCATACAGGGTAGGAGTGGAAGCTTCCTTTTCACTTTGCCGGGATATGATTGGGTGCAGGCCGTCTAAAACTACAGGAGGAATACTTTGGGAAAAAGTTGTTGTTTGGCAGTTTGCGAGAAATACTCATGGTCTTTTTGGTCGGTGATACTGAACAAATGGATTCATCAATATCTGATAACGATTCTGATGTCAAGAATGCGGGTGAGAGTAGAACGCTGCACCGGATGGCCAAGGTTCATGACTTTTTGGAGAAGTGGCAGGGCAGTGAAAACCTACGCACAACTCAGAAGGCATCACATGCCCAAAACAAACAAATCACAACCATGGATAATATATCAGACACCGAAGAGATAATTGAATCATTCCGGTCAGCCTATAAACATGATGGTGTTGAAGTTGTCAAAATGATTGAAAAATCTCCTCTTCCACTGTCCTTATCACCGATCGACCAGCCTGGTGGCAAAACCAATGTTCTCGATATCCAGCGAATATGTAGGATCAACCGCCATCCAAACAAAAGTGATGACAATAGTTGTGTTGAAACAATTTCTGATACTGATGATTGGCTGCATTGGAACGGTGACTTGGACGATCCAAACGATAATGAAAACGATGGTTAGGCTGATGATGAAGATGATATGAATATATGTGATCATTCTGATGTCATTGATGAGGCTGAACAGCCATTTGTACATGCCGCCGTTAACATTACAAGCTTTATCAATCCAGTTCGAAAGTCAATGGGTACAGCAACTTTAATAATTATCTACTCTACGTCCACATATACACAGAAAACACGTAAAGGAAAAGTGAATAAATGACGGTAGAGCGGTGATCTGTATTTTACATTTCTTTTGGTTTTCGGTATCTTGTAATGGAACATAAGTATTGTTTATTTTGTGATTTTCTTGGTCACTATTGAAAAATGTTTTGTATTCAATGCATATATTATGAAAAGGCAGTTCAAATACAATATTAAAGGAACGTAAAATGCTCAGCCCATTGTGATATTATTCAATCATATATCAAGTAACTTTCAAAGATAAGATTGGAGCAGATATAAATAAGATGCGCAAACGGTAGATAATAATGAGATAATATACATAATTGATACTACAATATGTATGGTGATTGACACATACCAAAACATAGAGGAATTTATCACAGCACAAGTATTTATACGGTTTTGGCTGTCTTTCTTCTTGTTACAAAGTTCACCCATTAGGTTATGATACATATTTCATAATTTGTAGTTGTGATATTGGATTTGATTGAAATATGATCAACAATGGTCAAAATCATTAATATGAATTGCTTGGCTGATTAAATTGAGAATATCAAAAGTCGCATGTGGCATAGTATGCACCCGTTTTTGGACCCATCCAATAACACGTGAATTTGGGCCGTTCCACAATGTTGAGTTAACCCAAACCGGAATTACCAGTTCGGTTCTACTGGCGACCCGAACAGTCAATTGGAAAACAGTTCGGTTCTGACCTAAACCTGACCCGGAGTCCACAGGTTGAAACCGTTGCTAACAATAAATGTGATTGTCAAAGCTGCTCTCCATTGAAAGAGATCTATTCGTTTGGAGGTCATCAAATCAAAATGATACCACAGTTCCAGACGCACAAGCCCACAAGCTTGAGGTCACAAATGATACAGATGGTCATAATATAATCTAATGATGATATGGACGATAGAAATTTGAGGGATGTAGTCCGTGGTTGTTGCAAAGCAAAGGGTATTACTTTGAAACTGGTTACAGTGCTGAAGCTCTAGAGAAAAGTATAGATGAAAGTATTTGTGCCAAAGCAAAAAAAGAGGAATAATGACCTTTGAGTTCTTCGAGGGTAGAAAGGCATCAACCTTTTGAGCCAGGAATACATACCTTAACGATATACATATGGGAGTAAGCCTGTTCATTTTGTGAAGAATGTTTTTGTGATTTCCACATCCGGAGTGAAACACCTGATCTGACTTCGAAGCAGTTCCAAATTATGTACGCATATTACTTTGACCGGCTGAACCTGGAGTGACGCTCCCGCTGTTCCTATAGATATACCGGCAGCTGTCTATCAAGGATGGAACTTTCCAGAATCAAGCATTTCCTTCAGGTATTCTTTTAAAACCAAATGCTCCAGCTCTTGGAGCATGTTGATGAGACCCCTTGGAGGGGGTACTCCATCTGTCATTTCAATTGCACAATTGTTGTATCAAGGAGGCAGAAGCACTTTGGCAGTTTCTCCATGGTATATAATTTGAAAGTTTCTGTACTGCCATAGTTATTGCTCTGCCCAATGGATCTCAATTTCATGCCCCATATCGATATATACTGATCCCATCACCCTTATCCATGCAGAGTCTGTACCAAACTTCAAAATGGAATTGTCATATTTCAATGGAAACAAATATACTGCTGCCTTTGTGCAATGTTGATGGCAGTATTTCAATATAAACTGGAGCTGATCATTTTCTTAGGTAACTCCACTGAGTGCTCTATTCTTTACAACCCACCAGTGAGGTATTTTCATATCAAATGAATGCTCCATTGAACCCATTTTGAAAATTTCTTTGATATAATGGCATTTATACTGCACAGTCACATGATCAGTTTTCTGCCAACCCTCTCCTTCTACTCTTTCTCTATTAAAGATTTCAACTATTATTGGTTCTGTTTGAGTTACTAATGGATCACAATCCGAATTGGCCCACTGTTGTGACATCACAGGTATATCACATCCAGTTTCCAAGGGAGCCCTTCCAGGGATGTTTTTCTTGTCTCAAAAGCTTGCAAACATGCATATGGTCTGCCTTGAACCCATCTTAGGTGCAGGTAGTAATTGTTTGGATTGCTTAGATACATGCTGAGGTGCATTGACTGCAGCTATGGGTTTCTGATCTTTTCGAGTAGAAACCACAGTGAACTGCCTTTCAATACAGCTCCTGTCACAATATGTCAAGGTGGTGGGTGGATGAGAATGTAATCAAGTACAATAGTGATTATTTGTCATGTGTCATGTTTGGATGCTATATGACCAGCACATTTTGATTATTGAACTCATTCCCTGGTACCCTTTAATAAATAACAAAGGGAAAGTTTATTGCATATCAAAAATCTGAGCAATACCAATGACTGTATTGGCAAAACCCAACACACAAATGAAACACAGATGGCTGTGCCAATGTAATTCCAAATAACTATGAATATCTGTACCTATAAATACCAAAAACTGGAGGTATCTGTTTCTCAAAAGCTCATTGGAAAGACCACAATCTCAAATTAAAGACAAAGAAACTCTTTTCATTCTTCAATTTCGAAACTATCCGTTTCAACCTTATAATACACTTGAGAGCTTGAAGCTGCTGCCAGTTTTGTAATTCTGTCAGCCAAACACCTGGGCATAATCTTTTTGGACGAGATGGTTACTTCAGATGTCAAATTTCTCTTTAAAGTGTTCATATTCTTCATCCTTGTCTTAGTCGATGAGCCCTTGATGACGTTTTGACAGAATACCCATCGATGCTCCTACGACACCATAGCACTGCAACTCATTGTGCTTGGCTCGTGCATCAAGCAAAGATTTCAAACTGCCATTCAGGGCTTTGCCTCTATCTGTATTGCCTGGCTCAGGAATCTTCTTCTCCATTTGGGGTTTCTTGGAGTCAGAATCTTTTTCAAAGTCCTTTTTGCCTTGATTTCCCTTGTCATCACCATGATTATCATGCTTCCTTATATTGATCTTGAATTCTTTGGGTGTGTGATTGTTGTGATAGTATATTTTTTATGAACATTTCTCATATGCATGGCCTACTTGTTTGAGCAGTGATTGGTAATCTGCATCATCGTTTGGTGTATTTTTTGAAAAGGATATTTGATCCTTCATTTCTTTGTTGAGTGCATTGTATACAGCCTGCCACCATGCAATCCCTGACAAACAGACATGGTAGGTTTAGTCCTCCATCTTTACAATGTAGTCCTGGATATCTCCCTGGTACTACTATATCCATATTATTTGAAGGCATTCCCTTTCTATGTCCAGGTCACTAAATTTATCCTCCATAGTGCTGATAAAAGCTGACCATGAGTCAATCTGAAAATGCATCCCAAGCTGGATGTTTCGGTTGTTGTTCCAGGCCAAAGCTTTTTCTCAAAGGATACTTCCAATAAAGATTATTTTATTGCTGTCAATGTTATAATTATTCTTGAAGTATTTGAGAGGGCAATCCACTCCTGCAATCCGATGGCAGTAGAACTCCGACTTGTTTATTGGATCTCCCCAAAACCTGTAGGGAAGATAAATGTTTTGCTTCTTGCTTGGATTCACAGCTTTTGTGGTCTGGGGTGGTACTTGGGGTGGTAATGATGGTATTTTGCTATGATCTATTCCTGCTGGTGGTAGAAGTGGAAGAAGAATATTGTCTGCACTATCAGAAGAGCTTGAGCTTCTTAACCTAGATCAAGATGACTTGGAGTCCCTGGGGGGATCTCTTTCAATACCTCCCATACTGGCTCCATTACCATTCCGTTCTGGACTCAGAGGATATTTAATTCACATTCCAACACCATCACTTTCGGTGTAACAAAGGTGACATCTCTGCTCAGCAGGCTTGGTATCCCCTGTATTAGTTGTCAATTCCAACTGAGCCAGTGAACATACAAATATCTTAATTCCTTTATCCGTGAGCTTTATTTGCAAGACTGTTGTAAATTCTTTGAATTTTTGCCCAAAGTTTTTCTTCATCCTTCACTCTGCCATCTTTCTCTTCTGTTCTGTGTCATCTGCCTTTTTCTGTGCTTCCACCTGTATTCCTCTTGCCTCCATGTGAGACTTGGTATATAGTGTGGACAGCTTTCCACTATCTTCTTTGGCTTTCATCCTAATATATGCCAACGCATTCTTGGATTCCTTTCATATTATCGAGCAGGGTTGAACAATTTCTCCAAGCTCTTTCTGAATGTTGATATTGCTTGCTGAGAACTGACTGTAGCTCATTGTAAGCTTGGATAGGTTGGGCGATCATCAGAACAAAGACTACATGGACATGAACCACAAATACTTGGGATCACATAACTATGTCAGAATACTTTTTGTATTCAGCCCTTTCCATGATTTCCTCTCCATGGCAATTGGTATTGTATATCTGATTTTGTCTATTGATGAGCCCTTTGTAAGCTTGAGCAAATTCTGGGAGAGCCATCTGTATCACGAAATCCTTTTGCCTTACTTCCTGAATTTGAATGTCAATTCATTCCTGCTCTTCATTGATTCTATCAAACAGCTGAATAATCCAGTCTGGAATATCTTTCTTCATAATGAGCTAATATTATAATATCTCCATTACAGAACAGAATCAACACATTTTCTCTTCCGACTACTATGTAGACATCCATCATGCTGGAGTCTGATCATACTATTATAGGTCTACCAAAACTTTTTCAACAGCAGTAGTATCAGGGGCTCAGGGCTCAATATCAAGGGTTCAGGGCTCGAGGTTCTATGGGTTATTAAACTGAATGCCGGATGGATAGAAAATCTGAGGGTAGCCTGTAGCTACAAAGGCAAGGACCATATACAAAGAACTCGATCCAGAATCACTGCGTGCAAGAAGTAAAAGCTGAAGCGAATTGATTGTTGTATAGACGAGAGAACGAGTGAAGAAAGAAACTTCCCCTCCACCAAACGCCTGGTTCAGGTACAGTAATTCACTCATTCCATAATGCATCCGAACTCCTGCTGTCTTTGTACACCACTTTTGTATGATTCCATCGTTCCTGTAAAACATTATTCGAAACCTTATTTTATTCTTGTCGTATTTTAGCATTCTTTGGAAACCTGATTTCATTCTCATTGTGCTTTAGTAATCTTTCGAAATCTGATTTCATTCTTGTTCTGCTTTATCTTTAATATTATTCAGCAATCATCACTCTACCATCGATCGTCACTCAAGACAACTGTGACAAGTGGTGTGGAAAAACATAAATCGAGCTTCAGTTTGTTTCTGCAGTTATACGAATAGTTTGGAGTGTGGATGAGAAACATATATGACAAAGGACCGGTAGTGTGGGAATAGGTAACCAAAGAGAGGTGGTACAGAGTCTAAAGGCATTGATCAATTCCAATGGTGAATAGCTGTGGCAGTGGATGATAGTGTGGCTGCTGCTGTTCTGGTCGTCATGTGGATTCTTCTACAGTGGCGCTCAAAATATCACATTTTCTGATATTCACAATTGACTTGCAAGCCACTGAATCAAGTCAAATGATTGCAAAGACTGTATCATCAATACTTAAGTCTCTGCCTTGTCAGACTGCATCTGACAAGTAGAGGTTCCACAGATATGGCGTATCAGGTATGTCCCAAAAGTATTCTTTGACAGGTTCTTCTGATTCGCTTAGGAGAGCATTAAATCTATCAAAGAAGTTGAATGATTTTGGTTCCACAAGCTGCCAGGCAATTTTAGCTAAATTGAAGAAACTGACCTGACAGTGGCAATTGGAGTTCCATGGCATCAAGGTCAGTTAATATATTCTTGTGGGTAGAAAGAATACCTTTCTTAGAAGCATTTCTTATCTGATAATATAATATAGCAGTGGGAGTGTCACTCCAGGTTTATTTGGTCAAAGAGTATCCATACTTCATTTGGGTCTGCTTCAAACATATATCGGAATCTTCACTCAAAATGTAGATATCACTAGCAGATTTTGAACAAACACAATAGGCTTTCTCCAATCGGTAGATTGTTATGGCTTGTTCTCTTCATTGACAAGATTGAAGCCTTTCTACTGTCAAAGAACTCAAATGTCTTTCTACCGCTTTCTTTGCTTTGTAACAAATTGATCCAACTATGTATTTCTGTAGAACTTCGATATCTGGTCTACCTTATAACTACCTTCAAACCAATTCCCTTTCATTTGCAATGACTGTGGCTCTCTATCTCCCAATCTTCTATTATTGTAATGATCACCACATGATAATTAGTCCATCCATATCCATTATGATATTATGCTGATTGGCTTCTGCCTCAAGACCAGCGGTACCTTGTCAATCAGATGACTTTGAGATGAATTGTTATCTTTCAAATGACAATAGCTTAACTATTTAGGTTCGGCATGTATTTTTAGGCCGTAGATTGTTATTGGTTTCTTAGCTGGCACCATTCAGCTGTTTGGCAGCTTTCAATTTGTCATCAGCTATATGGCTGTCGCCATTCAGCTGTTTATGGGCTGTTTATTGGTTATTGGTAATTCAGAGCAGAAGCAACAAAATCCATTTCTTTGCTTTTGTTGTTTATCAAAGGTGTGAGTATTCATTGGCTGGCCATATGAAAATATTGTCCCTGGCATTCAAAACAGGTGATTACTGATTACATTTCAATCATGGAATCACCCGTAGTACTATATAACCCTGCTGTGATATTGCTAGATGTAACAATTTTCTTGTTTTGCTTTTATCACAATGATAAGTAATAGCCAATATTATTCTAATTTGGCAATTTTAGATATCATATATGATTATGTTTGTATCCACTTTAGGCATACTATATTCGGTGTAATATATATATAGAATGGAATTATTTATAAATTTAAAAGTAATCCAGAAATTGAAACAAAATAACATGTATTTTTGTATCTATTGGAGATATACTATGTCCAAATATAAGCAAACAGTATATAATAATTTAAGTATAGATTGTGAATTCATTTCAAGTAGTCATAAGGTCAAAAGTGGTATCTGGACTACTATGTTGTCATAAATAAGTTACTAAGAGAACATGATCAATTATCTGGTCATGAGCAATTGTCCAGTAAAATATATTATCTCTAATATATATTTATATGATTAAAAAAACTGCAACTTGAATTGTAATGAAATTGTGATCAAGAAATGTGTAATTGTAACTCTTTATACCACTTTCCCAATTCCAAAATAATTTGCTGCTATCTATTTACCTACTCTGCAATATATGAACTAAATAAACAGTTGGGTAATACTGTTTGGACAAACTTGATAACCAAATTTTTGATTATATGAAAATTATGCACCATATTTACTTGAGTAAAAATTGTATCTCAATTCGGTTAGAGTATCTGATTGGGTATAGTATACACTATATATAGAACTTGAAAAATATTATCAACACCAGAAGTGCGAAACCACTACAAACTGAACGATATATTAATATATATATATGTAACTTTCAACTTAATCCCAGTATACCCCTGCACTATGAACACCTTTTAATAGTTGGTAGGGTACTCTATTGAAATCTAAATAGCTGATAGAGTATATGAATACATTTGCAGCTGCAAACTTTGGACAATCTGAAGCGTCTGCTATCTTTCACTATGTTTTTTCTTTTGTAAAATTATTTTGTTATGTTTTCTCATTCAAATGAGACTGCAGAACTTTAACAAAGGTCATCCAGTATAGTAAACTCAAGGTTTTGCATCTGCCAGCCAGCTTGAAGCTTTGGTATACATCAAAGCCTTGGGTAGCAGTGAGTAGTGTTGGCAACGAAGCGGATTAATCCGAGTCGAATCAAACCAAGGCTAGGTTTGCAGAGGGTTCGATTCGAACGAACCCTAGCCACCAATTGTGCGATTTGATTCGCCACGAATCAAACCATGATTCCTGGCGGTTCGTAAGCGGTTCGTGAGGGATCCGAGGTGAAGTTCGTGGAGCATTGAATGGCCAAGCCGGATATCATTCAAGCTCATACGTGCTGTTATGCACTTCTATCGTGCTTTATCGTCGCCATCAACTCAGTCAAAGTGATACTGAGAATGCGATGCAGCGATGCCATCGGTTGCATCATACCAGCTCATACCAGCTCATACCAGCTGTATCAAGCTCATACAAGGGTCTATGCGCATTATCGTGGCCAACTACGAATGCGATGCGACATCGCGACGCCATGACCTCACAGTAGTCAATTGATTATTTACTGTCACGTACTTGATTCACAAATTCATTGATAACTATACTAATGTAGATCTTGGATGCACTTGGAAAAGCACTTGGACGTGAACGAGCCGGGTTGGCTCTCGGCTGGCTTGAGATGATCAAGCTGGGCTGGCTTTCGGCTGGCTGGAGATGATCGAGCTGGACTGGATCTCGGCTGGATGACGGCTGGCTAGACGTGGTCGAGTTGTGATGGCTCTGGACTGGCTGTAGATGATCGAGCTGGGCTGGATCTCGGCTGGCTGACGGCTGGCTAGATGCGGTCGAGCTGTGCTGGCTCTCGACTGGCTGTAGATGATCGATCTGGGCTGGATCTCAGCTGGCTGACAGCTGGCTAGACGCGGTGGAGCTGTGCTAGCTCTCGACTAGCTGGAGATGATCGAGCTGGGCTGGCTCGCGACTGGCTAGACGCGATCGAGTCGGGGCTGGCTGCGCTGGGCTGGCTCTCGACTGGCTGGAGACGGTTGAGCTGGGTTGGCTCTCGGCTGGCTGCAGATGATCGAGCTGGGCTGGCTTTCGGCTGGCCGGAGATGATGGAGCTGGAAAGGATCTCGGCTGGCTGACAGCTGGCTAGACGCGGTCGAGCTGTGCTGGCTCTCGACTGGCTGGAGATGATTGAGCTGGGCTGGCTTTCGGCTGGCTGGAGATGATTGAGCTGGACAGGATCTTGGCTGGCTCACGGCTGGTTGGACGCGGTCGAGCCATGCTGGCTCTCGACTGGCTGGACGCGATCGAGCCGGGGCTGGCTGGAGACGGTTGAGCTGGGTTGGCTCTCGGCTTCCTGGAGATGATCGAGCTGGGCTGGCTTTCGGCTGGCGGGAGATGATCAAGCTGGACAGGATCTTGGCTGGCTCACGGCTGGCTGGACGCGGACGAGCCGTGCTGGCTCTCGACTGGCGGGACGCAATCGAGCCGATGCTGGCTGGAGACGGTTGAGCTGGGTTGGCTCTCGGCTGGCTGGAGATGATTGAGCTGGTCTGGCTCTCGGCTGGCTCTCGGCTGGCTTGAGATGATCGAGCTGGACAGGATCTCGGCTGGCTCACGGCTGGCTGGACGCAGTCGAGCCGTGCTGGCTCTCGACTGGCTGAATGCGATCAAGCCTGGGCTGGCTGGAGACGGTTGAGCTGGGTTGGCTCTTGGCTGGCTGGAGATGATCCAGCTGGGCTGGCTCCCGGCTAGCTGGAGATGATCGAGATGGGCTGGCTCCCGGCCGGCTGCAGATGATTGAGAAGGGCTGGCTCTCGGCTAGCTCTCGGCTAGCAAGTCAAAACTCATACACGTTTGTAAAAGCTTCTATGAAGGATGACGATATTTAGAATCAGGTTCGCGAACCGGTTCGCACGAACCCAAAGATATGACGATAGTTCGTCGCACACCTCGAACCAAATTGGTTCGAATGAGGCTCGGTTCGATTCGTGCCAGAATTGACGAACCCTAGCCCAGATTCGATTCGTTCGAATCGAACCGGTTCGTCAATTCCCACGAACCAGAGCTGTTCGTTGCCAACACTAGCAGTGAGGCTTTGGTCCAGCTGCATTTCAAAGCTGATGCCGGTAGTATAACTTCACTCCAGATATAACTAGCCATATTGCTCAGCTCCAAATTTCAACGATTTTGAACTTCTTGTCAGTTCAATCAGCTATCACCACTATGAATATCCAGGTGTCAGTCAACCATCACAACATAATTATATTTACACATGAACTAATATATATATTCACACAGTATATACACATGGATATCAAATTAACAATTCTGTGGGAAAATCCGATTGCGAAATATACTCTTTTCATGAATTCAAATATTGACAATTACTTAATACCATTGATTAGAATTGTCAACATTGTTGCTATTGGATATCATGTGATTCCCAGTCTTAGGTTGCAGATTTGCATAGCCGAGTTGGTTGCAGTATCAAGCTTTGTAATGAAAAGCCAATCAATATCAAGACTGTAGGGAACAATCCATGAGATAGACTAAAAGTTTTGTCCACTTCTAACATTAACTGTATCTGCTGATGGACCCATATGGTCAATAATTATTTGTAGAAGTATAAAAGTACAAGCATAGTTCCACACTCTACAGCCTCTAGCTAGGAATCCCACACTCACCAACCATCAGATTTAGGGTAATTCAACTTCATAGTAGTGGGTTGATGGCTGTCACATCATGAGTATCACTCCAGGTTTGCCAGTCAAAGTAGTATTCATACTGACTTTGAGACTTGCTTCAATTATAGCAGGTTGGGAGTTTCACTTGGGATGTGGATAAATCATGTATGGATTCTGAATGCAAAGAATAGGCTTTTTCAATGCATATATTGTTAAGGCATGATCTTATCTCTGAGATGGTTGATACCATTTCTACTTTTGAAGAAACCCAAGGTCACTATATCTTCGTCTTCACTCTAACAAGATACTTTTTCAACCAATGATTTTCTCTCCAGTACTCAAACTACACCACCTTTGGACCAATGACGATTCTTTCCTGATGACAGCTGGCCTCCATCTCCCAATCCTTGTAATATCTTTACCATTATTAGAGTATACTCAGACCAATGGTATTCTTTATGACATCAGGCCCACAGCTACTGCCTATGGCCCAGTGGTATCCTTGTCTTCTAGTGACCTCCAGTGGAATAAACTTAGTTCGATTGTGATTAGCTTCGCTGTGTTGGACAGGTGCACTGTCTAGCATTTGTAAGTAGTAGCATGGCTGTTCGGAACATGGCATTCTCTAGCTGTGTTGTTCGGAGAAGTGAATTTTTTAGCTTCGTTGATCGGAGCGGTGTGATCTCCGGCATTGTTCAAAAGAGAGTAGTTGCGCTATATTGTGCAATGCGTTTTCTAGATTCGCTATTAAGAGCGGTGTATTCCCTAGCTATGTTTGGTCAAGAGTGGCTTCAACATTTGGAGCAGTGCGTTTTCGAGCTATGTCTGGTGGAGAGTAGCTTCGCGATTCAGAGTGGTTCATTCTCTCACTTTGCTCTGTACCCCAAGGCGAGTGAAAGCGGTTGACATACTAATCGGGTACATCAGGAATGATTGTGTGTGTCCCTGCTCGGTGTGTATTATGCTACCTATAATACTACCCTCTCTCTTAGAGAGTTTCGTCTCAAACAACATTTTCAATTGTTGTCTTTTTGTGAAATTTGATCCAGCTTGCCCAAGTGAATTATATTTTGAATCCACTATGTTAGTAGATTTGAACAGACCCTGTCACTTTCACCAATTTGTATGATATTCAACCGAAATTGACCATTCAGGTTGCTTGCATTCAGTTGAGACAGGCAGCAAGCAATATAGGTCAATCAAATGGCCTGCGTCTTCTACAGTCATTTTTGTATGATGATTTGGAAAAATCGTGACCCCATGTGCCTTTAAAACCACAATCATTCTGCTCATAGATCTGGAAAAATCTGACACCTTGTGCCCTGAAAACCAAATCCATCACTTCCTTGATTCTCTTAATTCTCTTGATGCGGCAACATATAACACCTTGGGCTCAAAAACCCAAATCGTTTGTCAGGTGCCTTGCTAGCCATTAAATACCCTGCAGGAGAAAAGATACTAACTCAACTGTCCAATTCTATCGTCTTGAGCGGCCTGAGGGTTCCATCTATGGTACTCCTGCAATCATTCTTTGTTATAGAAGTTTTCATACAGTTCCTCAGTCCAATCTGCATCTTCAGAATATCCCTTCCACTTTACCAGGTATAAGACCCATTTCCGTTTTTTGTTGAACTGGCTGCCTATGACTTCCTGGTCGTTGTAGATTGTTCCATACTCGTAGCCACCTAGATTATATCCAAGCTCATTCAGCTGTCTGGCGCAAGCGAGGTCCGATAGAAATCTTTTAGGGTTGGTGACAAGTCAATATGATTCGATGAACAATTTGTGGAATGCATTGTATAAATACCATCGACTCAGTAACTCGAGCTGATTGGTGGTGGGTAAGAGTATATTCCAGACCTTGAAGTATTTATTGTCATGGTTGTGTTGAGTGACAATCGATGGTGGAGTAATAATCGGTGAATAATACAAAGATGAAGCACGACAAGAATCAAATCAAGTTATGAGTGAAGGCTACAGCCTAACGAGACAGAAATCAGGTTTCAAGCAGAAGCTAAAGCACAATGAAAAGGAAATGAGGTTTTGAATCAGGTTGTACAGGAAAATGATAAAATCATACGAAAAGCGGTGCACAAAGAAAACCACAGTTCGGATGTATTATGGAATGAGTGAATCACGGAGTATATACCAGGTGTTCAGAGCAGACAAAGTTTCTTTCCTCACTTGTTCTCTCATCTATAAAACAATCAATTAGCTTCACATTTCACTTCTTTCACACTCGGTAATTCTGGATGGGGTCCCTTGGACACAGTCCTTGCTTTTGTAGCTATAAACTACCCTCAGACTTCTTAGCCATCCGGCTTTCAGTTGTATAACTAGTGGAACCTCAAACCCTGAACCCTCCATGCCGAGCTCTGAACCCTTGACAGAAGAACAAGTCTACAATTGATTCACCAGTTATATTTTTATTTACCTATATTCTCAACGTTTGGGCTGCTACTACTGTCACCGCACCTATAACGCATTCTGCACAGTTTCCAGATCAGCAAGCAATTTTGAAAACAAATTGGTTATCCACTCTTATTGGAGACACCTTTGCCGAAATTGTTTGAGGACATTTCAAAGACCTGTAAGTCCAGATATCTTTGACAACGATTGACATTGATAAAATCATAAATGGGATGTACAGCTCAAACATCGCCACAATTACCCATCGAAATTATTGAATATATATTGGCACTCACTTTTTATCCGCAAAACAACATTCATCTTCCACACCCATTTATACCATGACCCTCGAAGAACTCACAAGCCCGTTTTTGTATTTAATAAACAAATTTGATGGAAAGTGTTTTATCTGCAGGCACGATAGTATTTCCGAATATCTATGCTACACCTGCGAATACTGGCAGTATTGCCATTCAGATGACGACCAACATGATTTTTAAATATCTGACTGACAGCAAATTGCCATCGGGCATTAATGCGCAGGAACCCCAATAAGTGTATTTGGTACAAAATTCCTTGTGGCAACGACTGCTGGATATACTGGGAGAGCAATACCTGGAGGCACATCTGTGACAAGTGCCTTGAAGTTGAACAAACTTCCAGCTGGAAAATCAACAAATATCTACACCAATCACCATTCGAAAATTGTAAAAATATGAGGAGAATCTTTCAGAACAGCCCATGATGTGATGTTAACCAGAGAACTCCAGCTGGTATTAGAAAATGTAACACGCTCAAATACAGAGACAATGGAGGAAAAACAAATGCGGGAACATATTGAAGCAATCAATACAGCACTGACTGTCCTTGCCCAGTTACCGACCACCAGCAGGTTGAACGAATTGCTAAAGGAACAGCAATCTGTGAAACATGCGGCATTACGAATGTCACAATCGCTGGTAGAACGAGAAAAGGTCATCGAGGTATGAAACATCCTGACACAGGAGCTGCTTCTTAATCAACAATGATCAAGAACCACAGAGGAAAGAACCCCAGAATGCAACTATGGTGATCTGGAAGAAAATGTCCGGAACCTAGAACAACAGCTGGATGAGAATCACCCAGATCAGGCAGAATTGAAACAGAACCTGGAATATGCTCAAGCACAGAGGGAGAAGTTCAATAGTGTAGCAGAGGGGAATCGGGAACAGGTAACTCGCATATTGAGATTGACGGAAGGAAGAACAGGAGACAGGGGAGATAGGGAAGACAGGGAAGAGAAGGTTAATGAGATTGCCAGTTTTTTGGGAGAAGACTGACAGGAACTCTGAGGATGGACGATGCAGTTAGCCTTGAAGATTGTCAGACAACCAACAGCTTTCAATACCGAACAGAAGAAGCTGAGGTACACAATCAGGTGCCTGAAGGGGGTAGCATTGGCACACTTGATACCGTTATGCAATGAGATTTCTGATAAAGTCAAGCTCGAAACTTTGGAAGACCTAGTTGACTTGCAAGACATAGCCTTCGGAGACCTGGATGAAGCAGCGACAGCCAAAAGAGAACTCCTGAATCTGAAGCAACGAGACTGTGTGTTCTTTCAGTACTAGGCAGAATTCCAAAGATACATAGTGGACGTCCAATAGACCGTAGATGCCCAGAGGGATGGGTCAAATAATAAACTATCCAACAAACTCAAGGACTCCCTACGACACACCGAGGAGCTAGCAAGCCTGGTTGAATTCGTCAAATTGTGCTCATAACAAGACTTACAAATAAGAACATGAGTGGTGGAACAGAAGTCAGGAAGATATGAAGAAAGCTACAACATGTCTGACCCAACAACCAACACCATACCCACTCCAGATTCAGCACCAGTCGGAATGGTAACAGGGTAGTTGGGCCCCACAGCGATGGATCTCTCAGCAGTCAAAGGGAAGAAAATCACTCTGGAAGAACGCAAGCAGTGAAGAGCAGGAGCAGTTGGTATGTACTGCGGAGAGAGCAGGCACTTCGCAGTATCATGCCCAAGACAATCGAAGGCAGCATCAGGACAGGACGAAGTAACACTGTTTGAGAGCGCAGGAAATTAAATGGACGCGAATTCGGAAACAAGGAAAGGAAAGGAAGTCGGGTCACAAAAGATTAGAACAGTGCAATATGGATGGCCATTGCGCTGGGCACAAATCTGCTTTGTGTACAGTGGTTAAATCTTGTTTTAGAATTTCGTGGTTTTTGATTAGTAGTGCCGAAATCACACAGTCTTTGATGGAAAGCAAACATCTTGTTGTAAAATGTTCGGCGAAAATCGGAAAATAGTGAATTGTCACACACGCCCTGATCGACCGCAGAGACACGGGAATAGTATTTGTGGATGAAGATTTTATTTGCCATCATCAGTTAGAAGAGAAAAGATTACGAGAGTCAAGAAAGTTTGAAGTTATCGATGGAAGACCCATCGAATCAGGAACCATTACGACCATGGCCAAATTAAACATGGATATATGATATCATCAGGAACTATCACCAGCATTCGTAACAAAGTTAGGGCATTACCCGATATTGCTGGGTTAACTTTGGTCACAACTCCACAATGTCACTGTCAAATTCCCAAGCCAAAGGATTGGCCTCAAAAGCAGTTGTTGCCAACAGCAGTTCCAGCTTCATTCAAGCATATGCGTATGGGGCAGCCATATAGAAACAACAGCTGCAGATTCGGAAAGGCAAAAATGAGACATATGCGTGCTAGCAGCATCACCTTTCATAAGGAGAATCAGAAGGGAGTAATTAAATGTTTACGCCGTCACAGGTTACGAAGTCAACAAAGCCGTGTCAGTAAATGACCTACAGGAGACACCCCTTGAAGAGGTCATCCCCAAGGAATATCACAAGTCTCTACCCTTGTTCAGCAAGGTAGTTGCAGAAATGCTACCACCACACCAACCCTACAATCATAAAATAATTTTGAAAGAGGGGTTTGCACTGCTGTTTGGATCTATTTACAGCTTATCTCGAAAAGAGCTAGAAGTTATATAGGAATGGCAAGAGAAAAACTTGTCCAAGGGATTCATCCAGTTGTATTCATCACCTTGCGGAGCTCCAGTACTCTTTGTTCCAAAGCCAGGAAGAGACATAAGACTCTGTGTTGATAACCGAGGCCTAAATGAAGGAACAATAAAGAACCAATACCCCCTTCTATCTACCCAGGAGATCCTGCTAAGACTCTCCAAGGTTCACTATTACACCAAGTTAGATGTCCGTGATGTGTATAACATTATCAAAATCGCAGCAGGGGATGAGTTGAAAATGGCTTTGAGGATCTGCTATGGACTTTGCAAATCCTCAATGATGCCTTTAGGACAAACCAATTCACCGGCGTGATTCCAAGAATTCATCATTGATATGTTACGACCATTCTTGGATATATTCTGGACAGGTTTTTTGGATGATGTTCTCATCTACAGTTACAATCTGAAAGAACACAAGGAACACGTCCGAGCTGTAATGACATCTCTCAAAGAAGCCGGCCTCTATCTGATAGTGGACAAATGCGAGTTTCATATGCAAGAAGTCCAATAGCCATGGTTAATTATCGGAGTAAACGGAATCAAAATGGATCTGGAGAGAGTCCAATCAGTTCAAAACTGGGAAGCACCAGAGACACTTACAGATGTCCAAGCCTTTCAATGCTTTGCTGGCTTTTATCAATGGTTCATACGGAATTACAGCAGGGTGGTACAACCACTAACAAAACTTACCAAAAAGTTAGTATCTTCTCATTGGAGGCCAGATCAAAAATGATCTTTCGCGGAACTCAAAAGAGCCTTTACGACGGCACCAGTACTAGCCCATTTCGATTATGCAAAAGAGAGTGTCCTCGAAACCGACCCGTCCAGTTATGTATCCGCAGGTGTCCACTCTCAGTATGACGATCAAGGAGTGCTACACCCAGTGGCCTTCTTATCCAACATACATTCGCCCACTGAAGACAATTATGAAATCTACGATGAAGAATTATGCGCAATAGTCAAAAGCCTGGAACAATAGAGTCCCGAATGCGAAGGATCAGTACATTCTATTAAGATTCTCACTGATCACAAGAACTTGGAAAACTTCATGACGTCTAAATTGCTGAACCAAAGACAAACCAGGTGGTCTGAGTTCTTGTCAAGGTTTAAGTTCAAGATAGTCTATCTTCCAGGAAAACAACCTCAGAAACCCGATGCACTTACAAAATGCCATGAGACATCCCTCTGAAGGGGGGGCAGAACATACACAACAAATCGTTTCAAAAACAGAAAACCTTGACAAGGAACTGCGCAAAAACCTGGTAGTAGAATTCCTGGAAACAGTTGACCTCGATAACGACTTGGTAAATTCTGATCAGCTGTAGAACAGTGAACAAGTAGATATAAGCAATACACAGAATTTGGAACACACAGACAAGAACAGGTAGAAGTTCCTGAATTACAACAAATCCAACCGACAGATGAAGATAAGCTCAAGTGGATGCAAGAATGGCATTATTCTGCAGTCACGGGACATCTAGAACGAGTAAAAACTCATGACCAGCTGAGCGGCAGTCACTCCTGGAATCAGATGCGGAAGGACGTGGATCGCTACGTTCGAAATTGCCATGCCTGGCAGAAAAACAAGGCAACACCTGGAAAGACTCATGGCTTGTTATGGCCATCAGAAAAAATGGAGCAACCATGGAAGGATTTGCGCATGGATTTTGTGGTAGGTCTACCAGAAAGTGAAGGGTTCGACACAGTATGGGTTGTGGTTGATTGCCTAACAATGATGCAAAACCTTGTACCCTGAACTGACAAAATGGATGAAAAGAAGCTGGGAGAAATGAATGTTGAACAAGTTTTTAGACTGCACGGACTGCTCGAAACAATAGTGTCCAATTGAGGGCCGCAATTCGCTGCGGAATTCTTGAAACAGGTCTACACAAGATTGGGAATCGAATGAAGACTGTCAACCGCATTTCATCCTCAGACTGATGGCGAAACTGAAAGAGTCAATCCAGTACTGGAACAGTATCTCTGAGACTTTGTTAATTATCACAATGACGATTGGGTTCGGTGGTCACCATTGGCAGCGTTCGCAGCTTACACTCATACCTCGGAAACAACAAATTGCTCCGCATACTTTGGCAACTACGGTTTTCACCCGAGAAATAACTTCGGCCAACATCCAATCAAGGATCCCACAATAATCGTGAGGTAAACGCCCAGCAGATGGCCCAAAGAATGGACCACATTTTCAGTGAACTTAGAGCACAGATGAGATGGGCCCAAGCCATACAGACCGATCAGGCTAACAAATCTATAACGGTTGGAACCGAGATACTGATAGGAGACATGGTAGGGATTGGATGCCAGAAACTGATCGACTGCTTGACCCAGTGAGAAACTTGACTGGAAAAGCATTGGACCATATCAAATCATGGATGTCATTAGTGCCTGGGCCTATAGAGTTAAGTAACCGAATCAACTGCGCATTCACAACGTTCAACCAATATCCAGTTCAGCGAAGGCCGCCCAGGATCGTCTCCCAAATCCAAAGCAAGAACCACCACCACCAGTAATAGTGGACGGAGAAGAGGAGTATGAAGTTGAGCGCATAGGCGATTCTAGGCTGCTCCATAAGCAGCTGCAGTATTTGGTAAAATTCAGAGGCTACGACCAGCACAGTTGGGAGCCTGCGACCAACGTAGATGGACTTAAAGCTATCAACAATTTTCACACCGAACAACCTGGCAGGCCTGGATTGTAAACCCTGTAGGTAGTTGGCATTGGCGGGGGGAAACAACTGTAATCGTTATGTTGAGTAACGATTGATGGTGGTGTGATGATCGTTGAATAATTTTCAAATAAAGCAGGACGAGAATGAAATCAGGTTTTGAACTAAGGCTAAAGCATGAAGAGAATACAATCAGGTTTCGAGCAGAAGATAAATCACAACAAGAATGGAATCAGGTTTCGAATTTTGTTGTACGGAAAAATCACAGAATCGTATGATAAGTAGTGTACAAAGAAAGAAGGAATCCAGATATATCATGGCAGGAGTGAATCACTGCATATGAACCAGCTGTTTGCCGGAGAGGTTTCTTTCTTCACTCGTTCTCTTGTTTATAAAACAATCAACTATCTTCGGCCTTCACTTTTTACACATTCGGTGATTCTGGATCAAGTCTCTTGTATACAGTCCTCGCTTTCATAGCTACAGGCTACCCTCTGACATCTTACCAATCCGGCTTTCAGTTGTATAATCCTTAGAACCTCGAACCCTGAACCCTCGATACTGAGCCCTGAACCCTTGATATTCATGAAGCTTTGCATCCAATTTCTTCGATAGCCTTCTAGTTTTGAGGTTCTTCCCATATATCGTAACTAAATCACCAACCAAATACTTTAGTGATTTCTTAGCATGCCAATTATGGTACTTTCCCATTGTCTCCTGTACTTGTACTAAGCTCCTATGGCAAATTGTATGCATGATGATCATTCAATGAACATAGTTCCTAGATGCCAGATTCTTTGCTTCTGCTTCAATGGGCCAATTCATTTGGGCATCAAACCCAAAGTTTGCAAAGAATGGTGTTATTCCTGTAGCAGTAGTGAGAGAGTGATTATATGCATACTCTGCCATAAGTAACATCTCAGACCGATTATCCTGCTTGTAATTGCAGTAATCTGGCTGATAGGATTCCAACAATTGGTTGACTCTTTCCGGTTGCCCAGTCATTTGAAGGTGGAATGGCCAAGACATCTTGGATCCAATATTAAGAGCTGCTACTAACATGGACCCAAACTTGGAGGTGAACCTAGAGTCCTGACCGACACTATGTTCGATGGTAGGCCATAAAATCTCTATATTTTTTCCAGAAAGATTGTCTCCAGGTCTGAAGCATTCTTCCCTCTATCTTTCGATGGAATGAAGTAAACCATTCATGTGAACAGGTTGACGATTACCCAAATTGATGAGCATCTGTCCGACACTGGCAATTCGACCAAGAAGTCCATAGAAATTCAATTCTATGGGTGCTAGGTTAATTCAAGAACTTGTAGGAGTCTGTAGCGAGCATGGCAAGATACTGTATATCTTTGGCAGTTAGGGCATGAGTAAACCTGATCTTGAATGACTTTCTCCATTTCTGGCCAAAACAAGTTTCGTCTGACCAGCCCAGTGTTCTTGTTCTGCCCCATGTGACCCACCACCTTCGAGTTGTACTCCGCTTCCAGTATATCTTTGTGCAACTGCGGATTGTCTGGTTTCCACAATCTGCCGTTATCACAAAGAGTTTCGTTTTCGAACATACTGTCTCGGCTAGGATTGCCTTCTATCACTTGGATGTACTCTTCTTGCCATGCAGCATTGTTGTCAGCAGTGCTGACCACTGCTTGTAACAGCCCTGAAGTGAACTCAACTATCGGAATTGCTGTCCACAGCGCAGAAAAAAATACATTTCATTTGCCTCATAACTTCATTACCGTCAATTGCACTGTTTCACCTTCGGAAGTTACCAACTGATCAGGTCTCAGAATCTGGTGGATTGGCTGTTTTGTTTTTTTCGGCATTACTTCCCCCTTTTTAGGGCGGTACTCTGAATGCCTTGATAAAGCGTCTGGCTGGCTGTTGGCACTCCCTGGACTGTGAAATATCTTGAAATCGTAATCTGCCTATTGTGGTGTCCATCAAGCTGGTCTCGAATTGAAGATCGTTGTCGTTGTGAACAATTCTTGATTTTTATGATCAGTGAATATACTAATCGGATGAACAGCCCCATTGAGATAATGCCTCCATTCTTTGAATGCAAAAATTATTGCAAGCATTTTCTTCTCGTGAATTTCATAGTTGATCTCTGCCTAATCGATCTTCCGTGAGTAATAAGCATTGGGGTGTAGTCATCAATCAACTGCCTGGGAGAGAACTGTGCGGATTGCAAAAGCACCTGGGTCATTTCACTCACTACAGGCCACACAGACTCAAGATGCTGTAATATGAGTGCCTCAGTGAAGTACTTCTAGAGTGTATCAAAGGCTATCTAATTCCAAAAATTGGCTTTCCTATCTAACTTTTCGTTGGTTTTCTTGATTAACTCTGTTCAAGCATGGCCAATCTTTGAAAATCCTTTGATCAAGCATTGATAAAAGTTGGTTAACCCAAAGAAGGAGAGAACGTCCTTGACAGACTCCTTAATCTCCCATTTGAACATAGTGTCAATCTTGTCGTCGGACATGTGGATGCCTTCTCTTGATCTGATGTACCTCAGGAACTTAACTTGCTTCTGGTACCATTTAAACTTATCAGGTGCTATAGCCAGGTTGTTTTCCTATAAGTGACAAAGGACTTCTCTGGTCAATCGTTCATGCTCTTCTTCATTTTCTCTATTGATGCAGATAACATATTTTTAGACCACTACACCATGATCAAATAAATCTTGCCAGGCCTTGTTTATCATATTTTGGAATGTAGCTGGTGCATCTGCCAAACTGAAGGGCATAACAAAGTATTCAGAATGTCTATATCATATATGAAACGCTGTTTTCCATTCATCACCTGGTTTAATTCCAACCAGGTTGTATCCTGCCTTCAAATCAATCTTGGTGAAAATCCTCGATCCAGCAATCCTGTCTCTGAGTTCATTCATAAGTGGCAATGCATATCAGTTCATAATTATCACATGATTATGGCCTCTGATATCAACAAACCAACACAAGCCTCATCTGTATGGCTTTGAAACAAAGAGTAAGGGTACCCCTGCAGGTAACATTCCGGGATAAATCTTCCCGGAATCCAGAATGTGTTGAAGATAATCTTTCAAGACTGAAAGCTCCTTCTCTGAGAGCGCATGGATGGGACCCCATGGAGGTTGATCACCATCTGGTAAGTCATTCGAATGGTCATAGGATCGATGTGAGGTGAGAGCGTTGGCAGTTTCTCTATTGTATAACGATTGGAAATCTCTGTATTGCGATAGAATTCACTCCACCCAATTAATCTCAATCTCATACTCCGCACTGACATCCATTCAACCAATAACTCCGATCCAGTGAGGGTCTGTTCCATAGTTGAAAATTGAATAGTCAAATTCCATTGAAATTGAGAATGCTGCTTCATTTGTGCAATATTGGTGGCAGTATCTCAACGTAAACTGCAGCTTGTTATCTTCTTCGGTAACTCCACTAGGTGCTCTATGCTTGACAATCCACCAGTAAGGTCACATGATATGAGACGAATTTGCCAATGAGCCAATTTAGAAGTTGTCTTCAGTATAATGGGATGTATTTCATTGTGTAACAGGCAATGTGTACTTGCAATCTGCTTCTCCTACTCTTTCTCCATTGAAGTTTTCCATGATCTCTGGTTCCATTTCAGTTACTAATGAAACACCAAATGAATCAGCCCACTGCTTCACCATTATTGGTGTATTGCACTCAGTATCCAGGAGAATCATCACTGTCACGGTTGTGTTGAGTGACGATCGATGGTGGAGTGATGATCGGTGAATAATATAGAAGATAAAGCACGACGTGAATGAAATCAGGTTTCGAACGGAGGCTAAAGCATGACGAGCATGAAATCAGGTTTCGAATGGAGGCTAAAAGCACGACGAGAATGGAATCAGGTTTTGAATGGATGCTAAAGCATGACGAACATGAAATCAGATTTCGAATCAGGTTTTACGGGAAACGACGGAATCGTACGAAAGCGGTGTACAAAGAAAGCTGGAGTTCAGATGTATTATGGAACGAGTGAATCACTGTATATAAACCAGGCGTTTGGCGGAGGATAAGTTTCTTTCTTCACTCGTTCTCTCGTCTATAAAGCAATCAATTAGCTTCGGCTTTCACTTCTTTCACACTCGGTGATTCTGGATCGAGTCT
The DNA here is from genome assembly GCA_015178995.1 of Trichophaea hybrida. Taxonomy (NCBI): domain Eukaryota; kingdom Fungi; phylum Ascomycota; class Pezizomycetes; order Pezizales; family Pyronemataceae; genus Trichophaea; species Trichophaea hybrida. The sequence continues at coordinate 50,209 of WHVE01000551.1, forward strand.
CTTGCGTACAGTTTTTGTTCCTTTAGCTACAGGCTATTTTCGACTCTTGAAGCCTTCCGGCTCTTGGATTTTATAACCCCTAGAACCCCGAACCCTGAACCCTCGACACCCAGCCCTGAACCCTTGAAAATCACAGGGACAGTTTTTTTGTCTCACAAGCTTGCAAACATGTATACTGTAGGTCTTGTACCGGTTCTACCTTCAGGTGGGAGGTGTTGTTTTGTTTTCTTGTGTTGAGGTTGAGGTGTATTGGCTGCAGTCTTGAATTTTTGATCGTTTTGAATGGAAACCATGATCAACTGCCTTTTGACACTGCTCTGGATACAACAGGTCATGGTAACTAAGATTCATAAAGTTGTATGTGGATAAGGTTGAAGTAAAATTTGATGGAAGTTGATTATCATCCTTGGAAGTTATATGATTCGCATATTTTGAGTATTGAACACATCCTCAGCACCCTTTCCTAAATAGCAGAAAAAAAGTATATTGAACATCAAAAACCCCTAAGCAATACCACTGTCTGCATTGGCAAGACCCAAAATGAAAACCCGAAAGCAATAAAGATATCTGTACCCCTAAATACACAACCGGAGGTATCTGTACCTCAAAAAACCCATAGGCAAAACCACTATCCCATACAAAAAAGGAAAGACAAAAGAAAATCAATTTATTTGTCAATCTCCATACCATTGCAGTCAACCTCATAAAGAACTCGACAGCTGGAGGCCATTGATGGTGGTTTTTTGATTCAATCTGCCACACTACTTGACCTAATCTTTGCACAAGCGGTGGTTACTTCTGGCATCAAAATTTCCACCTTAGGCTTCCTCTTTTCCTTGCTGGACAAAACTTTGATGGCATATATCCAAACTACCCATTGATGCTCCGACACACCGCAGTGCTTGCACTTGTTACACCTAGCTCTTGCTTCATGCAAAGATTCCGGAATACCTGTCAGGGCTTTGCCTTTGTCTGCATTGACTGGCTTAGGTCCAATTTTCTCCGTTTGAGGTTTCTTGGAGTCAGAACCTTTCTCAAAACTCTTTTTTCCTTAATCCCCCTTATCACCATGATCATCAGGCTTGCTTTGGTTGATCTCAATATCATTGGGCTTGTGATCGTTGTAATAGTGAATATTCTTTTCTCGCAGGCATCTCTCATAAGGGCAGCCAATATTTTTCAGCATTCATTTGTATTCTGCACCATTTTTTGGTGTAATCTTTGGAAATGATACTCACTTCTTCATCCCATTGTTGAGTCCACTGTGTGAGCCTCCCACCGTGCAATCTCTGACAAGCACACTTGGTAGTTCAAGTCCTCCATTATTACAATATAGTCCTGGATGTCTCCCATAATATGCAACTCCTTTTATTTTTTGGAGGCATTTTTTTTCTTTCTCTGGGTTGGTAAATCTTTCCTCCATGCTACTGGAAAAGGCTGACCATATATTGACCTCAAAATGCTTCCTAAGCTGTTTAACCTGGTTGATATACCAGGCCCAACCTGTATCCTGAAGGATATTTCCAACTAAGATGATCTTGTCGTCATCATCGTTGAAATCATCTTTGAGGTATCTGAGATAGCAATCTACTCCTGTAATCAATTTGGTGGTAGGATTCATTCCTGTCCGTTGAGTCTCCCTTGAACTTGTAGCGATGTTCCATGTTTTGCCTCTTACTTGGGTTAGGAATTCTTTATGGCTGGGGTGATGCTTGTGGTGGTAACAATGGTGATTCGCTATAATCCATTCTTCCTGGAGGTGGAAGTGGTAGAAGAAAATCATCTCTACTGTCACAGAAGCTAGAGCTATGCAAGCTGCAGCTGGAAGAGTTGGTGCCCCAGGGTGGATCTCCTCAAAGGCCTCCGGTGCCGTCTCTGTTGCCATCGGGCCGCAGAGTCAAAGCTTGTCTGACCCCCATTCTGACTCCATCTCTTATAGTGTATTGAATGCGGAATCCCTTGTCATCAAGTTTGGTATGCCCTTCCTTGGGTGTCAATACCGACCTAGCCAGAGAGCGAACTGATTTCTTTATTCATTCATCTGATAGCTTTGTCTGCAAGGCTGTGGTAAATTCTTCGAATTCTTCATCTTTCGCTCTGCTATCTTCATTTCCTGGTTTGCACCATCCGCCTTTTTCTGTGCTTTCTTCTGTACATCTCGCATCTTCTTTGCCCCTGCACAAGCTGTCGCATATACCCCAGACATTATTTTGCCATCTCCTCTTGCTTTGAACTGGATTGTCCCACATTCATGAGATTGAAGGTGAACCTGTAGGGCCACGCATTCTTGGAATCATTCTCTATTATTAAGCAGAGTTGGAAGGGAATTGCAGGCCATTCCAGATGGTTGGATTTGCTCACTGAGTGCTGATCCCAGTGGTTCATAAGGTTCGGTGGATTGAGATTTGATCACCGTGATGGTTGCTTGGATGTTATCTGGAGGTACTTGGGATTAGATGACTATATTGGAATGATTCGTGAATTGGGCCCTTTCAATGTTGTCCACTCCCTGGTAAATGGCATCGTGTATCTCATTGTGCCTGTTGATCAACTCTTCGTAAGCTTGGGTCAATTCTGGGAGGGCCATTCATATCTGAAAATTCTTCTCCTTTGTTTCCTGAATAAAGGTATCCATTCATCCCAACTTCCGGTTGATACCATTCAAAAGCGGAATGACCCAGTCCGGAATATCATTCTTTGTGATAGGCTGGTATTGTGATACTTGCTTATCTTTATCGCTGGATAGAATCAACACATTTGTCTTTCTCACCACGGCGTAGGTTTCCTGCATCTGGGTATCCAGTCCAATTCAGCTTCCGGCCATGATGGCTATAGCAGAATGGGTTCGTTCGATAGGTAAATGAGGTAACAAGCTTTCGCTTCTTGCTGCAGCTGCTTCGATGACTTGTATTGTAGATTGTGAGAGGCATACGACAAGTGTGGTGATTCTTGGAACCAAGAATGTAGGAATTAGTATAAAAACAAAAATGGTATTGGTTTCAATGATAATGGAATAATGTCAACAGACAGCATCAAGACCACTTGATGTGAACCGAGTTAGGTAGAAAAGAATACCTTCCGCAGAAGTGTTTCTTCGGTTACAATATAATTCCATTCCGGAAGTGTCACTGCAGTTTTGCCATTCAAAGTAGTATCTGTACTCACTTTGGGACTGGCTTCAATCATGGCACATTGGAAGCTTCACTTGGGATGTGGAAAAATTGCATACAGAACCTGAATGAAACGAATATGCTTTTCCAATGCATATATATTTAAGGCTTGTGTTCCACACTGAGAAGGTTGATGCCTTTTCTACCCTCAAAGAAACCCAAGGACTTTATATCTTTGTTTTCACTCTAACAGGACACTTCTTTTATCTCTGTTGTTCTCTAGAGCTTCCATACCACACCACCTTCAGACCAATGACCTGTCCATTGCAACTACTGCAGACCTCCACCTTCTGATCCCTGTATCATCTTTACTGTCATTAGATTATACTCGGACCCATTGTATGCTGTATGACATCAACCCCACAGTCTCTGCCTCCTGACAATTGATATCCTTCCCTTCCAGTGACCTCCAGGCGAATGAGATTCATTTGATTGCAATCAGCTTCACCATTTCGGAGTAGTGAATTTTTCAGCTTTGGTAGAGAGTAGCTTTGCTGTTCAGAGCAATACATTCTCTAGCGTCGTCATTTGGAGCGGTACATTTTGTTACTTTGTTTTGTAGACAGTACTGTGGCAATTTGGAGCGATATGTTTTCTAGCATTACTATTCGGAGTGGTGCATTCTCTAGGTTCATTCAGTAGAGGGTAGCTTTGAAATTCAGAGTGGTGTATGTTCTAGCTCTGTCTGGTGGTGAGTAGCTTCGGTATTTGGAGTGGCATATTTTCTAGCTTCGCTTTGCTCCCCAGGATAAGTGGTAGCTGCTGACATCCTAATTGCACAAATTTGCAGTGATCATATATGTCATCACTCCGAGGGTATTATGCTAGGTATAACAATGGCAATACTTGGACTTATTGAGTGACTGGATTTCCTAGTCAGATTTGCCAGCAGAATGTTTTTCTTGATGTGTATATATTGGATGTATATATACAAGTGGGAGTATTTCAGATCAACCATCTAAAGCATTTCAATGATAGTCATGGTGACGGTAATAGTAAAGGCTTTGCAACCAAATATACTGTAAGTTGAACTTACATCCAGAATCAAGCTTACTGCTGGCTGTATTTGCTGGCCAGAGCTTCTGGTATCTCGGCTAATAGTTAAATCTTGAACTTACCATTCCAGATAATCTTGACGATGCTGCTATAGAACATTCATCTGCATAGATTCATAGTACTTTATTGTGTCCCCACATAGATTACCCGATTGAACCATTGCCACAGCCTGCAGATATTCAATTTCACCACATATCTATATACTATTATCAACATATGTGATCCGCAGCTGTAGTCCAATATTTATATACAGTCCATTGATACTTATAGTTTCCAGTTACTGTCCACACCCAACATTTCCTATGGTATACTATATAAAAATCTGATTGCTATAGGCTAAACAATACACAAAGATCATTGTTGCCACTGTTATTAGGCTGAATAGATGTATAGTACTTTATAGTATCCCCAGGCAAATCTACTGATTGAACTGTTATCAATATCTGTATATTTGTCACTTCCCAATATATATATACTCCATTGCCACCATATGCATCTGCAAATTGGTATCTTGATATACATAACTTACTGTACATCATGAAAAACCAAAAGTATATTCCCAAGCTCTCTTACGTTTGCGAGCTCAGCAACCACATGATTGAATTGAAGTTTCAGAGACTCTGGGCAAGCAAATCATCTGAGCATCATGCTTGTCAAGGGTTCATAACGAGTTGATGACGTGTTCATGAATGTGGGCCCTTGGTCACAAGCTTCGGAATGAGTTTGGGAAGCATTCGGAAATACTTCGTGAATGTCAGAAACATGAGAAATCTCGGCAAGCTCTGTGGCAATCACTCGTTTTACCCCTTATTTGACTCAGTCAAGGTCCTATATGCAATGTCTGAACCAAAGTATACTTGAATATGAGTTCTCATTAAACTGAACAAATTTTCATCACACTACAATATAACGATAATTTGTTTTGTATTTCTATTTTCACTACCCCACCAACAATCTGACAAATGAAATTGTTCAATCACACAAGTAATTTGAGTAATAGATCATGGTCACAGCACTACCAGTAGTGAGGATAAGAAAATGCAGGAGCAGGAGCAAGAGCAGAGAAGTAGTGCAGAAGCAGGAGCAGAAACAGAAAAGTAGAGCAGCCAGTCAAGAGCCAATGATTGATGTACCCCAGTCTGCTTGCACCGTCTTGATGTACTCGGCGAGAGGAAACAACTGGGCATTTCCACAAGTCAATCGGAGTTGACCTTTGAATGTTTCAAGGGGTCAGTCTTGGGGATGGATGGGGAGACACAGGCCGAGATAGAGGAGAAGTAGACCAGCCAGTCCAGAGTCAATAATGCATGTACCCCAGCGTGCTTCCACCGTCTTGATCTCCTCGCCCAGACAAATCGATTGAGCGTACCCACATGTCAATCAGAGTTGATCTGCCAAAGTTTGAAGCAGTCAGTACTGCAGAAGGAGGTGGAGGTGAAGGCAGAGATGGAGGACAAGTAGAGCAGCCAGTCCAGAGTCAATAATGCACATACCGCAGCATGCTTGCACCGTCTTCATGTACTCGGCAAGACGAAACGAATGAGCATACCCACGAATCAATCAGAGTGGATCATCCAAAGTTTGAAGTGGGTTGGAACCGGAAGATGTGGTGGTGGTGGAGGAGGAGAATGAGCAGCAGTAGAGCAGCCAGTCCAGAGTCAATGATCAATATACTCCAACGTACTTACACCGTCTTGATTTACTTGCCCAGACAAATCGATTGAGCATACCCATGAGTCAATTGGAGTTGATCTGCAACAGTGTGAAGGGGTCAGCACTGGAGATGGAGCAGGAGGCAAAGGCAGAGATGTAGGAGTAGAGCAGCCAGTCCAGAGTCAATGATGCGCGTACCCCAGCGTGCTTGCACCGTCTTAATCTACTGGCTTGGACAAATCCATTATGTGTACCCATGAGTCAAACAGAGTTGATCTGCAAATATTCAAAGGGGTCAGCACTGGAGAAGGAGGAGAAGTAGAGCAGCAAGACCAGAGTAAATAATGCACATACTGCAGTGTGCTTGCACCGTCCTGATGTACTGGGTGAGACAGATTGATTGAGCATAGCCCCAAGTCAATCGCAGTTTATCTGCAAAAGTTCAAAGGGTATCAGCACTGGAGGAGGACAATAGAGCATGGATCGGAAATCATGATGGTGAGTTGTGATTGTGGTAATTGCGATGGTGATGGTGATGGTAACAACGGTGCAAATAGAGGGTAGAGTGAATAAAATGAGGCTTCAGAGGTATGAATGGTTGACAGAGTCATGGTGATGGTGATGGTGATGGTGATGGTATTACTGACAACGGGGCAAATGAAGGGTTGGGCGAGTAAAATAATGGTTTAGGGGTATGAATGGTTGTCAGGGCAATGGTGATAGTGATGGTGATGTTGACAACAGGGCAAATGAAGGGTTGGGCAAGTAATATAACCGTTCAGGGGTATGAATGGATATCAGGGTCAGGGTGATGGTGATGGTGATGGTGATGCTGACAACAGGGCAAATAAAGGGTTAGGCAAGTAAAATAACGCTTCAGGGGTATAAATGGTTGTCAGGGTGATGGTGATGGTGAGGGAAATGATGATGGTGATGGTGATGGTAATGGTGATGCTGACAACAGTACAAATAAAGGGTTGGGCGAGTAAGATAAGGCTACAGGGGTATGAATAGTTGTCAAGGTGATGGTGATGGTGGCGACGGAGTGAATCAAGGCTTCATGAGTTAGAGAAATTTCTCTACGTGCAAAATGTATCGGGATATATTGTATATTGGTGGAGAGGGAACCCCAATATGAGTTATTGCAACTGAGTGGATCTCACTATTGTCAGGGAAAGTTCACCGATAAAGAAGGTCAATCACTCATGTTAGCAAAGTTAACAAGCATCCAAGAATATCATTTGAGTAAATACAGTACCCATAAATTTCAAACACCTCAGAAACCCAGCAGAAACCATGAAAACCTGGCTGAAACCTCTGAAACCTCAACAAACAAAAAGAGTTTTTGCTAATGTATGTGATTTGACTTACCATAATCTCTGGTACCCACCATAATACCAGAGAATGCAATTTGTCCCAAGCATATTATGGATAACTCATGTAACACACCAATACTACTCCCATATTATACTGTAACTTGGGGAAATATTTCAACCTGATTGCTGATTCATGATGCATCTCTAGGTATAATAGCAAAACAGTCTGGTTTTGTTATTCTTCAGGTACCAATGGTCTTGGGTATGATAGCCATGATACAGTCAAACCTTACATTCACATGTCAGAGTCCATGGGTATAATGGTTTTAATCCTGTCACATTCTACAGTTGCATGACTGTTATTATCATAATCTTATGGTCTCTTCATATTCAATCATGGTGTATATTATTTATTTATCACTATATTATGCACTACTATTTACATGTTGCAACTCTGACACACTCTCACAACTCCAACATGATTGCTTCCAAAAACTCTAGACATTCTCACTCCCACATCTCTGACATTCACACTCTTGAAACTCTGACATTTACACTTTCACAACTGACTTGCTCACTCTCATAATACTGACATACTCATACTCACAACTTTGATATGCTGGCTCTCACAACTCAGACATGGTCGCACTGACAATTCACACATACTCACTCTTATAACTCTCATGTGCTTGCACATATGTAGACTTCGAGATAGATGGATGAGATAGATCACAAGTAGGATTGGAAAAAGATGGGTGAGAAGTACAGGATGGCTTACAAGAGGGCTTGGAGATGTGTGGTTCATGAGGGATGGAGTTGATGAAAAACGAACTTGATATAGAACTGCACTAAAGAGAATTTGGAGAGTAATCTTTTGAAAGCCAGATGCAAAGAGTGAGGGCCCATCAGAATACAGTTTAATTGGTATACAACCTGGATGGGGATATGTCAACCGACAGTCAGGAAGCCAAACTGAAGACTTGACTTCAAACGAGTTGAAATAGGCTGTACCAACAGTATTCCGCAGCATGTGCAAACATTGGATGGAGTCTGTCACTGGAGTTGGTTGCTGGAGTTGGTCGCTGACATTGGACATTGAAGCTGGTTGCAGAGACTGAGGGTCTGAGAGAACAGGTATAATTGGTGCAAGAACAGGCTCAGAACATGTTAATTCTCAGTCAGGAAGCCATGTGGAGAACTTAACTTCAAAAGAAAGAAGACAGACGTCACCTATGGTGGAGTTGATCACTAGAGTTGGTTGCAGGAGTTGGTGGCCTGAGTCGGTTGCTAAAATTGGTTGCAGAGAGAAAGAGCCTAACAGAATACAGGTGTAATTGGTGCAAAACATGGCTAGGAAGATGTTGACCCATGATCAGGAAATGTAATAGAGAACATGAGTTGAATAGGAAGCCGAGGGGCGGCACATATGGTGCTTGGTGGCCAGTGCATGCTGCAGGAGTTAGGTGCTGAAGCTGACAACAAACATAGGAGCCATATGGTATACAAGAGGGATTAATCATGCAATGGGTGGATGAGAACTGGCTCTGAATGGCATTGGGCTGATTACTGCTGTAACACTGGGAGCTTCACTCAAGGTTTATCTGGTCAAAGTAGTATCGGTACTTAATTTGGAACAGCTACGAAGGTAGGTTAGAAGGTTAGCTCAGGATGTGAAATCACTAAAAGATTCTGAAGAGAAAAAATAGCTTTTCAATGTGTATATTGTTAAGACTTGTTCTCCTCACTTGGAAGGTTGATTGTCCTGTCTACACTCAAAGAACCCAAGGTCTTTATACCTTCGTCGTTGCTTCTAACAAATACTTCTATCTATGCTGTTCTCTAGAGCTCCAGTACCAGAACCGCCTTTGGACCTACTTCATACCAATGCCAGTTCCTTTGCAACTACCATGGCCTCCATCTCTCGATCCTCTCTTGTCTTAATCATTATGAGATTATGATCAGACCATGAATATCCTTCATCATAGCAAGCTCGCAGGCTTGTGCCTCCGGACCAGTGCTATCCTTTCAATCTTATGAGCTCCAGACAAATAGGCCTCTATTGATAGAGAGCAGCTTTGCTGTTCAGAGTCGGCCCATAATCTTAGGCCTCCCGCAGTCGTTGGCTTTGGCTGGGGCCGTTCCGTTGTTTGCCGGCTGTCCACTTGTTGTCGGCGAGCGTCAGCTTCTTGGCCAATGACTCTCAGCGGTTAGTTGGCTGTCTGTACTTTATCGGCGATTCAGAGCAGAAGCAACTGCGGCCATTAACAAGCCGTCGAGGCTGATCAATGGAGTGGATGACCAATTGCAAGCAATCTGAAAAGATTGGCTTAGACATCCGAGACAAGTGATAGCCAATGACATCTACTGTGGGAAATTGTGGGTGATTGTATATGACCCCACTGCCAACTGACTAGGTGTAACATTGAGTGATGCTGTGGAGGGGGACTTCACTGTAGATGGAATACAATTGAGAAAGAAGATGGAGGGGAATGAATAAAAATAAGGAAGTCAAATGGAGGAGAAGATAAATGGGAGAGAAGATAAATGAAAGCTGAAGCTGTGACTGGTCTGCACAAAACTAGGCCTTGATTTGGTATGTTTAGCCTGTCATCATGTCAAATCTCATACCTGTTAACATACTATGGTATACTAAACCTTAATTTGTGGTGCGATTGTGGCCATCACAGCCATTGATGGCATAAACTAATGAGTGTCAATACGAATGCAACATATTGAATTGAGACCTGGTTTCGCCAATAAAAATCCATGCTCACTCCTCCTGGCTTGTCCATCTCTCTCTATATCGCCTCTCCCAAGCTCATCCCATCCATTGTGCAGTTTCTCCCCTCTGCCTTGCCAGCTGACAGCCAGATGAGAGTAGGAGCCAGCTGTCATATGATTTCACTTGATTGATTAGTGTCACGGTTGTGCTGAGCGACGATGAGTGGTGGAGTGATGATCGGTGAGTAATATAAAGGATTAAGTTCAACAAGAATAAAATCAGGATTCGAAGAGGGACCAATGCAGGAAGAGAACAAAATCAGCTTTCGAGTGGAGGCTAAAGCACAATGAGAATGAAATCGGGTTCCAAGCGAAAGCTAAAGCATGACAAGAACGAAATCAATGTTCAAATCAGGGAAACAATGAAATCGTACAAAAGGGGTATACAAAGAAAACAGGAGTTCAAATGTATTATGAACAAGTGAATTACTGTATATAAGCCAGGTGTGCAGCAGACGATAGGTTTGTTTCTTCACGCATTCTCTCGTCTATAAAACAATAAATTAGCTTCGGCTTTCACTTCTTTCAGACTCGGTGATTTTGGATCAAGTCTCTTGTATATAGTCCTCGCTTTCGTAGCTGCAGGCTACCCGCAGACATCTTAGCCATCCGGCTTCCGTTTTAAAATGCTTATAACGTCGAGCCCTGAACCCTCGATACAGAGCCCTGAACACTGGACGGAAGAACAAGTCTACAATCAATTCTACCAGTTATATTTTCATATGCCTATATCCTGATCGATCAGGCTGCTATTGCTGTCACTGCACCTTTCATGCATTCCACAAAGATTTCAGATCAGCAAGCAATTTTGAAAACAGATTGGTTATCCACTCTGATTGGAGACATCATTGCTTATCCTGTTTGTGGTCATATCAAAGATCTGTGAATCCAGATATCTTTGGAAATGATTGTCATTGGTAAAAACATAAATGAGCCAAACAGCAGAAATATTGCGACAATTACTCATCAAAATTATCAAATATATATTGGCACTTGCTTTTCAACCTCCAGAACCACATCTCTCGTCCATACCCATATATACCCTGACCCCCGACCCCCGAAGAACTCACAAGCCCTGGTTGGTAATTAAAAAACAAATTTCATGCCAAGGATTGAACCTGTGGACATGATATTATTTCCGATTATCCGTGCTGCACCTGGAAATACTGGGATTATTGCTATTCAGTTGATGACCAATATGATTTTTTGATATCTGACTGACAGCGATTCGCCATCAGGCGTGAATGTACTGGAATCTCAATCAGTGTATTTGGTGCAAAATTCCTTGTGAAAATGACTACTGGATATACTGGAAAAGTACTACCTGGAGGCACATCTGTGATGAGTGTCTTGAAGTAGCACAAACTTTCGGCTGGATAATCAACAATTATTGACACCAATCACCATTCAAAAATTGCAAAGATCGCAGCAAAATCTTGAAGAACAGCCCGCGATGTAAGGTTAATCAGAGAACTCATGCTGCAATTGGAAAATGTAACACGTGTGCATATCGAGGCAATGGACGAAACACAACTCTGTGAACATATCAATGCGATCAACACAGGACTAGCAGTCTTTGGTCTGTGACCAACAACCAGCATGTTGAACGAATTGCTAGAGAATCAGCAATCTGTTATAAATACGGATGTACAAATATCGGAATTGCTGGCAGAAGGAGAAAAGAACATCCAGGAATGAAACAATCCGAAACAGAAGCTGCCTCTTTCGCAACACAGATTGAGAACTGTGGAGGAATGAACCCCAGTGTGCAATCACAGAGATCGATAAGGAAATATCCGGAACCAAGAACAACAGCTGTAAGGGAATGACCCAAATCTGGCGGAATCAAAACAAAACCTAGAAGATGCTCAAGCACAGATGGAGAGAATCAGGAGTTTAGCAGAGGAAAATTGGGAACAGGTAACTCAAATCTTGAGATTGAAGGAAAGAAGAACAGGTGAAAGGGGAGAAAGGGAAGAAAGGGAAGAGAAGGTAAATGAGTTTGCCAGCATTTCAGGAGAAGACAGAAAGGAACTTCAAGGGTAGAAGGTTCAGTTAACATTGAAGATTGCCAGAAAACCAAAAGATTTGAATACCAAAAAGAAGAAGCTGAGATACATAGTGGGGTGCGCAAAGATGGCAGCTTTGGCACAATTGATGCCGTTATCGGATGATATTTCCATGAAAGTCATGTGTGAAAACTTGAATGACCTTGTGCACTTTTTAGACCTAGCCTTCGGAGACCAAGATGAAGCAGCGACCGCCAGGAGAGAACTTCGGAAAGTCAAGCAAAAAGACCACGTATTGTCTCAGAACTACACGGAATTCCAACGATACATAGCGGACGTTGAATAGAAGGTAGAAGCCCAAATTAATGTGTTACGTATCGGACTATCCAACGAACTCAAAGACACCCTACAACACACCGAGGAGCCAGAAAGCCTGGTCGAATTCATCAAATTGTATTCATAAAGAGACTGAAAAATAAGAAGACGAGCAGCTGAAAAGAAGTCAGGAAGATGGGAAGGAAGCTACAAGAAGCTTGTCCCAACAACCAACACCACACCCACCCCAGATTCAGCACCAGCGGAAATGGTAACAGGGTACTTTGGTCTCACTGCAATGCATCTCTCAGTAGTCAAAGGGAAGAAAATGACTCCGAATGAACACAAGCAGCAAAGAGAAGGAGGACTTTGTATGTACTGCGGAGATAGCTGGCAGTTTGTGGCATCTTGCCCATGAATATCGAAAGCAACATCAGGACAGGTGGAAATACTATCGTTTAAGAAAGCAGGAAATGAAATGGACGCTGTTTTGGGAACAAGAAAAGGAAAGGAAGTCGAGTTGGGAAAAGATGAGACCTGTGCAAAACAGATGGCCATTGTGCTGGGCACACATCTCTGTTGTCTACAGTGGTTGAATCTTGTTTTGGAATTTGGCAGTATTTGATTAATATTGCAGAAATTGTGGAGTCTTCAATCGAAAGCACACATCCTGTTGTAAAATGTTTGCTGAGAATCGGAGACAGGTTAATGGACACACACACTCTGATTGACTGCGGAGCGTCAGGAATAGCATTTGTGGATAATGATTTTGTTGCTATCATCTGTTGAAAGAGTAGGAATTACAAGAGTCTGGAGAGTTAGAAGTTATTGATAGAAGACCCCCCGAATCAGGAACTATTACGACCAAGGCCAAATCAAAAATAGGTATACAATCTCATCAGGAACATTCACCAGCGTTCTTCACAAAGTCAGGACATTACCCGATTGTGCTGGGATTACGATGGTTACAACTTCACAATGTCACGGTCAAATTCCAGAGCCGAAGGATTGGCTTCGAAAGCAGTTATTGCCAACAGCACTGCCAGCATCATTCGAGCATATGTGTATGGGACAACCAGATGGAACAAACAGCCGCAGATATGGAAGGGCAGAAATTAGTCATCTGTGCGGTAGCACCATCACATAGGGGAGGAAAATAAGAAGGGAGAAATTCAAGGTTTTCACTGTTACACTGTATGAAATCAACAAAGCTTTTGGAATAAAAGACCTACAGCAGAAACCGCCCTGAAGAGGTCATCCCCAAGGAATATCACGAGTTTCTGCCCTTGTTCAGCATGGTGGTTGTGGAAATGCTATCACCGCACCAACCCTACACTTATAAAGTACAGTTGCCAAATGGGTTCACACCGCTGTTTGGACCTATTAACAGCTTATCCAGAGAACAGCTACAAGTTTTGAATGAATGGATAAAGAAAATCATATCCAAGGGATTCATCTGGTCATCTTCATCACCTTGTGGAGCTCCAGTACACTTCGCTCCAAAGCCAGGAGGAGGCTATAGACCCTGTGTCAATTACCGAGGCCGGAATAAAGGAACAATAAAGAACCGATTTCCACTACCATTGATCCAAGAAATCCTGCTAAGACTCTCCAAGGCCTGCTATTACACCAAGTTATATATCTGCAATGCATATAACATGATTACAATCGCAGAAGGGGATGAGTGGAAGGCGGACTTCAGGACCTGCTATGAACTTTTCGAATCCCTAGTTATATGTTTTGGACATACTAACGCACCAGCATTGTTCTAAGAGTTCATCCATGATACGTTACTACCATTCTTGGATATATTCTGCACAGATTTTTTGAATGATATTGTCATTCACAGAGTCAATCTGAAAGATCACAAGGAATACGTCTGAGCAGTAATGACATATCTCAAGAAAGCCGGCCTGTACCTAAAAGCGGAAATATGCCCGTTTCATCAGGAAGAAGTCAAATGCATAGATTGAATTGTCGGAGTAAACGGAATCAGATGGATCTGGTGAAAGTCAAGAATTAGGTGCAATGGTCGAAAGCCTGGAACCATGGAGACCCAAATGTGAAGAATCATCACATCCTATTGAGATCCTCATAATTCACAAGAACTGGTAGTATATCATGACGTCCATATTGCAGAACCAAAGACAAACCAGGTGGTCCGAGTTCTTGTCAAGATTTCAGTTCATGATAGTCTATCAGCCTGGAAAGGAAGGTCAAAAACCCAATGCACTTACAGGAATGCCAGGAGACATTCCTCTGAAGGGGGGGGCAAAAAAAATGCAGCAAATCATGCTAAAAACGGAAAACCTCGATGAGACGGTACACAAAGGGTTAATCGTGCGATTCGTAGGATCAGTCATCCAGGATAGCGGCACCGTAAGCTCCGAAGAGATATGCAACTGGATAAACAACTTATGTCAGCAGTGTCTGTATGACAGTAGCAAAGGGCTATGTACACATACAGATTAGTTGCTGGAAATCTCTGAAACACAAATCCTACCAACAGACAATGACAAGCTCAACTGGACTCAGGAACGCCGTGATTCTCCAGTCATGGGACACCCAGGTCGAGCATAAACTTCCGACCAGCTAAGCCGAAGCTATTCCTGGCACCGGATGAGAAAGGACATGGACCGCTACATACGAAATTGCCACACCTGCCAATATTGTAAGGCAACCCAAAGAAATACTCACAGCTTATTACCACCGTCAGAAGTACTGGAGCAACCATTGGAAAGACTTCAGCATGGACTTCATACTTGGACTGCCAGAAAGGGAAAGTTTTGACGCAGTATGGGTGGTGGTCAATCGCCTAATGAAGATGCAACATTTGGTACCCTGTACTGACAAAGTAGATGGAAAGAAGCTTGCAGAAATGTAGATTGAAGAAGTGTTCAGACTGCACCGACTGCCCAAAACAATAGTGCGTGATTGAGGGCCACAATTCCCTTCGGATTTCTGGAAACATATCTGCAAACAATTGGAAATCGAAAGGATGGCTGTCAACCATATTTCATCCCCAAACCGATGGCCAAACTGAAAGAGTCAATGCAGTAATGGAACAGTATGTCCGAAACTTTATCAATTACCAGCAGGACGATTGGGTCCGGGGGTTACCATTGCCGAAAGTTTCAGCTAACAATCATACATTGGAAATGACTCATTGCTCCATGCTTTTTTGGCAACTACGGCTTTTATCCCCAAATGACCATTGGCCGACATCCGATCAAAGATCATAACGATATATGCGAAGTCAATGCCCAGCAAATGGCCCAACGGATATCGCAACTGTTCAGTAAACTCAGGACAGAAATGAAAAGAGCCCAGGCCGTAAAGTCTGAATAGGCCAACAAGTCCCGAAGGGTCGGCACGCCATGGGATGTCGGCAATAGAGTATGGTTGCACGCACAAAATATATCAACACTCCGACCTAGCAAGAAACTCAACTGGAAACTCATATGGCCATACGAGATCACTGGGGTCATCAATCCCTGGGCCTATCGAATTATACTACCCAACCAGTCAGGCATTCACGATATTCAACCGATATCTTGTTTGGAGAAAGCTGCTCACAATCACCTCCCGTATCATGTGCAAGAACCCCCACCACCGGTGATGGTCGAAGAAGATGCGGAGTAGGAAGCTGAGTGGGTGGACCATTTCGAGCGGTTCTGAAAGCAACCATAATATCTTGTGAAATGAAGTGGGTATGACAAGTACAGTTGGGAGCCCATTGCCAATGTGGATGGACTTGAGGCTATCGACGATTTTCACACTGAACAACCTGGCAAACTAGGGTCGTAAACCTCGTAAGTACTCAGCATTGGAGAGGGGGAGTGACTGTCACGGTTGGGCTCAGTGAAAATCATCAGTGAAGTGACAATTGGCGAGTCATATTCAAGGTTCAGTATGACAAAAATGAAATCAGATTTCGAACGGAGGCTAAAGCACGACGAGAACGAAATCATGTTTCGAGTAGAGGCTGAAGCACGATGAGAACGAAATCAGGTTTCGAGTGAAGGATGCAGCATCACGAGAACGAAATCATGTTTTGAATCAGGGAAATGACGGAATCCAGCAAACGCAGTGTACAAGACAGCAGGAGTTTGAATTTCTTCTGAAAGAGTGAATAACTCTATATATGCCAGGTCTTCAGCCGAGGATAAGTGTCTTTTTCACTTGTTCCCTCGTCTATAAAACAATCAATTAGCTTCAGCTTTGACTTCTTTCACACTTGGTGATTCTGGATCGAGTCTATTGTATACAGTCCTCGCTTTCGTAACTACCGGCTACCCTCAGACTTTCTTAGCCATCTGGATTTCAATTTTTCAATTCTTAGAACTTCGAACCCTGAACCCTCGAAACCGAGCCCTGAACCCTTGACAATCAGTCTCTTATACCCATTTGGCCTCTGCCTTGACAGCCAGCTTCAGCAACACTGCACTGGCTACCAAGCACTGTACTTGTAGCCCCGCTTCTTTTCATTCCTGTCACATTGTCCATTTGGCTTTCTGATCATGGATTCACATCTCTCTAGCCAAGTTTTACACCAATTAAACTCCTGTTCTGTCAGATCTTCACTCTCTACAACTTATTTCAGTAACCAACTGCAGCAACCAACTCCAGCTATCAACACCTGTGACTGACACCACTGCAGATTCAGCCTCTCTCCTCTCTTTCCAAGTGAAGTCCTCCACTCGGCTTGATGACTGTGAAACCCTAAGCTTCGCCCCAGGTTTACTTGGTCAAAGAAGTATCCATACTTAATTCGGGACTGCTTTCAAGGTAGGTTAGCAGTTTGACTTGGAATGTGAAATTACTAAAAGGTTCTGAACAATATAAAGTAGCTTTTCAATTCATATATTGTAAAGGCTGGTTCTCCTTACTGTGAAGGATGATAATACCTTTCTACCCTCGAAGAACCCAAGGTCTTTATACCTTTGTCTTCGCTTTAATAAATACTTCTATCTATGCAATTCCCTAGAGCACCAGTAACGTAACCACCTTCGAACCGATGCCCGCTGATTCGCAACTACTGCTGACCTCTATCTCTCGATCCTCTATCGTCGTTATTATCACTGGATTATAATCTGACCATCGGTATTCTTTATGACATCAAGCTCACAGGCTGGTGCATCCAGACCAGTGGTATTCTTTTAATCTGATAACCTCCAGACGAATGGGCTCCTTTCGATCAAGAGGAGCTTCGCTGTTCGGTGTCTGTATGTATTATTAGGCCTCCAGCAGTCATCGGCTTTTGGCTGGCTCTCCGTTTGTTATCCGCAAGATGTCCGCTCCAGGGCATATGCCATTCAGTTGTTCGTTGGCTGTCTCTTTGTGAATGAAGATTCGGAGCGGAAGCAACAGTAGCCATTGACTAGCCATCGATGTTTGTCGATGCTGCAGATGTCCGTTAGCTGGCCATCCAAATAGCTTGGCTCGGGTATTCGTGAAGAGTGATAGCCGATGACGTCTGATCAGGGAAATTCCCGGTGATCGTACATGACCCCGCTGCGAACTTACCAGGTGTAACAATACCCCTGCTGTGAAAAAGTTTGTCTCTGAATGACCATACTCCATGCTAAGCTGCTCTCCATTGCCTTTGGCAAAACATAATCCAGCATATTGAAGTAAATTATTGAAAATAATAAACATAGTGAATCCATACAGAATATTTCGCTTTGACCAGCTGATACATGCAAGCACAATCAACCAATCTGTTTGCTTAAATCCAGATGAGACATATGGCAGCAAGCAGAATCAATCAATCAGGTGCGTCCAGCTAAGACACTTTGCTTTCTTCTGCTTGATTTGGAAAAATCTTGACCCAGTGTGCCCTTTAACCAAATCAATCTTTCTCTTGGTTTGGAAAATATGACCCCTTAGACCCAAAACCAAATCCATATTTATGTTGTGATTTGGAAAATATAATCCCTTGCGCCCGAAAACAAAATTCTGTGTCAGGTATCTTGCTAGCCTTAAAAAACCCTGTGTTGGGAAAAGATACTAGCTCAACCATTTTCACTTGATCCAGTAATCCTTCACTGCATGAGGATTCAATCTGTTATACTCAATTACCAGTCTCTTGTCGTCGAAGTTTTCATTGGATTCCTCAGCTCAATCTGCTTCTTCCGGATACCCCTTCCACTTGACTGGATACAAAACCTGATTCTGCTCCTTGCAGTACAGGCTGCCCATGATCACTTCGACTTCGTAATTCCTTTCGAACTTGTAGCCTTCCACATCATAACCAAACTCATTTGGTTGGGAAACAAGTGCTGGTGCCAGTCTGACAGGATCATTGGCGAGTCGATAGGATTCTATGAGTGATATATGAAAGACATTGTGAATATGCCATTGAGTCAGTAACACAAGCTTGATAGTGGTGGGCGAGTGCATCTTCGAGCCCTTGAATGGTTCATGAAGCTTTGCATCTAGTGCTATAGATGGTCTTGAATTTATAAGTACTTCCCAGTTGGCATAACATAATCACCAGCCGAATACATCGGAGGTTCCTCAGCATGCCGGTCATGGTACTGCCCTATTGTCTTCCATGCCTATTCCAAGCCTTTACAGCAGAGTGCATGCACGCTGGTCATCCAGTGAATGAAGTTTCCGGATGACGGATTCTTTGCCTTGGCTGTGATGGGCCAATTCATTTGAGGATCGAACCCAAACTTTGCAAAGAATGGTGACATTCCCGTTGTGGTGGTGAGAGAGTTAATATAAGCATACTGATCCATTGATAACATCCCAGACCAGTTATCCTGGTCATTATTGCAGTAATTCTGCTGATATCATTCCAACGATTGGTTGACTCTTTCCGTTTCTCCATCTGTTTGAAGCTGAAATGGCAAAGATATCTGAATTCTGATATGAAGAGCTTCGACCAACAAGAATCAAAACGTGGAGGTGAACCTAGAGTCCCGATCACACACTATGTTCGATGGTAGAACATGGAATCCCCATACTTCCTTCAGAAAGATTTTGACCGGGTTGGTAGCATTCTTCTTACAATCGTTTAATGGAATGACATGAGCCATTTTTGTAAATCGGTTGACGATTATGCAGACCGATGAGCACCTGACCGATACCTGTAACACGATAATGAAGTCCATGGAAATCGCATCCCATGAGTGGTACACAAATTTCAGTGGTTGCAAAAGGCCATAGCGAGTGTGACCAGCTGCTTTCTTCTTTGGACAATCTAGGCATGAGCAAACATAATCTTCAATGAATTTCTCCATTTCTGGCATAAAGAAGTTTCATCCGACCAGCTCGATTGTCTCATCTTGTCCAATGTGTCCAGCCACCTTCAAATTGTGCTCTACTTCCAATACCTGTTGCATCAACTGCACATTGTCTGGAATCCACAGCCTGCCTTTATAATTCAGGGCATTGTCTTCGAATAAGATGTCTGAGCTTTAGTTAGCTTCCATAGGTTGGACATACATATCTTGCCATGCAGCCTCGTTGTTGGCGGCGCTGACCACCACTTCTAACAGCAATGAATTGAACATGACTACTGGAATTGCGCTCAACTTTGCAGAAGAAATCGCAATCAGTTCACCTCGTAACTTCATTACCATTACTTGTACAATCGCAACTTCAGAAGTTTCCAACTGATCAGACGTCAAGACGAGGTGGATATGCTGGTTTTGGTTCTCTTCGGTACTACTTCGCCCTGTTTTAGGGTGGTATTCCGAATGCCTAGATAATACATCTGGTTTCCTATTTGTACTACTGGATTGGTAGAATATTGTAAAATTATATCCTGCCAACTCTTGAGCCCAGTGGGCTTGTACCAGATTCAAGATATTCATAGTCGTAAAGTATTCGAGATTTTCGTGATTGGTGAAGACACTGAGTGGATGAGGTGCACCTTCGAGATATTGTTTCCATGCTTTGAACGCAGATACAATGGCCAGTATCTCTTTGTTATAGATCTCATAGTTAATCACAGCTTTATCCATCTTTTGAGAGTGGTAGGCAATAGGGTGACATCAGCAATCAATGACTTGCGGGAGAACTCGCCGATTGCAAAATCACTTGTGTCAGTCTCAATCACAACAGGCCAAACAGGCTCGAAATGTTGTAATATGGGAGCCTCATTAAAGTACTACTTCAGCATATTAAAGGCTATTTGATTTCACAGATTTGCTTTCCAATCAAACATTTGGTGTGTTTTCTTGGTTCACTCCATTAGAGGATGGCATATCTTTGAAAATCATTTGATGAAGAGTCGATAGACATTGGCAAATGCAAGAAAACTATGGACGTCTTTGAGAAACTCCGGAATCTCCCATTTCATAATAGTGTCCATCTTGTCTTCGAACATGCTGACACCTGCTACAGATATGTGATACCCAAGGAACTGAACTTGTTTCTGGTGCCATTCGCACTGATCGGATGCCATAGCCCAGTTGTTACCCTGTAATCGACAAAGAACCTCCTGAGTCAATCGCACATGCTCTGCTTTGCTTTCTGTATAGTTGAGGATATTATCAATATAAACTACTACTACATGATCGATTGGATCCCACAGAATCTCAATCATCATATCTTGGAATGTGGCTGGCATGTTCACCAATCCAAAGGGCATAACTAGATATTCATAATATCTGTATCTGGTATGAAATACTGTTTTCCATTCATCACCGGGTTTAATTTGAATGAGGTTGTACCCTGCCTTGAAATCGATCTTGGAACAGTCCTCAATCCAGCCACCCAGTCGACAAGTTTGTTCAAAAGTGGCAATGGATATCGGTTCATAATCATCACACCATTTAGACCTCTGAAATTCACGTACAATCATAAGCCTCTTCCGTGTGGCTTTGGAACGAACAGTATGGGTGTACCTGTGGGTCACTGGCTAGGATAGATCTTTCCAGAATCAAGCATTTCCTTCACATATTCTGTAAGGACCGAAAGCTTCTTTCCCGAAAGAGCATAGATGAGACCACACAGAGGTTGCTCTTGATTATTCATGTCAATCGCATGATCATAGGATTGATGAGGCAGAAGAGCATTGTCAGTTTCTCCATTGTATAATTCTTTGATGTCTCTGTATTGCCATGGAATTGGCTCTACCAAATTGATCTTAAGTTAATGTTCCGCATTGACATGCATTGAACCAATAACTCCAATCCAGTGAGGATTGGTACGGAACTTCAATATGGAATCGTCATACTCGATTGGAAACGAAGATACCCCTGCCTTTGTGCAATGTTGGTGGCAGTGTTTCGATATAAACTGGCGCTTATCATTATCTTCAGCAACTCCACTGAATGCTTCTTGCGTAACGTTCCACCAGTAAGGTAACATCATATCAGATGAATCCACCATTGGACCAAATTGGAAGGTTTCTTTGGGATATTGGGATTCATACTGCAGAGTGACGCAGAATGTGTGCTGCCAACCTGCTCATTCTACTCTTCCTCCATGAAAGTTTTCGACTATCTTGGGTTCTGTTGGAGTCACTAATGAAACACTATGTGTTACACCTAGTAAGTTCGCAGCAGGATCACGTACGATCACCTGCGATTTCCCTGATCAGTGGTCATCAGCTATCACTCATTTCGGATGCCAGAGCCAATCTTTTTGGATGGCTAGCAAACAAACACCTGCACCATCAACGAATATCGACAGCTAGTTTGTGGCCGCGGTCGCTTCTGTTCCGAATCGCCAATGACAGACAAACAGCTGGCAAACAGTTGAATGACATCGGCTAAGAAGCTGGCTACGAACGCACAGCTGGCAAACAACTGAATGGCACCAGCCAAAAGCTGATGACTGCCGAAGGCCTGAGAATACGTGCCGACTCTGAACAGTGGAGCTGCACTGTATCGAAAGAGGCCTATTCGTCTGGAGGTCATCAGATCGAAAGGAAACCACTGGTCGGCATGCACAAGCCCGCGAGCTTGAGGTCATGATGGATACCGATGGTCTGATTATAATCTGATGAGGATGAAGACGATAGAGAATCGAGTGATGGGGGCTGCGGTAGTTGCGAATGAATGGGCATTGGTTCGAACGTGGTTCAGTACTGAAGCTCTAGTGAAAAGCGTAGATAGATAAATTTGTTAGAAGTACAGACGAAGGTATAAAGACCTTGGGTTCTTCGAGGGTAGAAAGGCATCAACCTTCACAGTGAGGAGAACAAGCCTGGACAATATACGCCTTGAAAAGCTGGTCATTTTGTACTGAATATTTTGGTGATTTCACATCCAGAGTGAACCTCCTACTGTGGCTTCGAAGCAAGTGCCGAATCAAGTACGGATACGACTTTTACCAGGTTAACCTGGAGCGAAGCTCCTGGTGTTACATCATAATGTTAGCAAAGAAACGCGGCCCAGGAAGGTATTCATCCACCCACATACATCAGGTGACCTTGATGCTATACGACCCCAACTGCCACTGTCGAGTCAACTTGTTTGATTCAGCTGGAATCCCATCGCAGCTTGCACAACCAGAACCCCTCAACTTCTTCGATAGCATCGACGCTATCCTAAAAGAAATTGAAGAACCTCTCAAAGATTACTTTTGGGACACACCTGATACGCCGTATCCGTGGAATCTCTACTGGACAGACGAGGCAGGACAAGACGGGGGTCTACGTATCGATTATCCAGTTTTCGCTGATCATTGGACTCGATACAAGGGCTTGCACATCGATTGCGAAGATCAGGAAGTGTGTTATAGTGAGCACAACAACAGAGGAACCCACACAACAATCGGAAGAGCAGCAGCCTCTCTATCCACCATTGTTACAACCATTTACCATTGGAATTGGTAAATGAATTTGGACGAAATACCACCCCTATTTTGATACCTATTCCCATGTTGCTTGTCCTCAATTACATACGCCCCCCACCCAGACTACAAATCGTCGGTTGAACTGCCGCAAGAATCCGGAGCTCGATTCCTCTTCCCTCACACCACCCCTGGTGAGAAATTTTTCGTCGTCCTATGATGGTAAGGTTATACACCAGCATGACGGACGCCTACACGGTGGTTAGACAAGAAAATGCGTTGATTCTATCCAGCGATAAGCATAAGCAGATGACACAATACCTGCCCATCACAAGGACAAACATTCCGGACTGGGTTATTGAGCTATTGGATGGCATCAACGGAGAGCTCGGACGAATGGATGCGTTTATTCAGGAAGCAAGGGAGAGAATTTTCCAGATTGAGATGCACTTCCCAGGATTCGCCAAAGCTTATGAAGGCCTCAGCATTTGGCAAAATGTGATATACAATGCCGTTTACCTGGGAGTGGAACAACTGGACAGGGCTCAATTCGTGAAGCATTCGGACATAGTCATCCAATCCCAAGTGTTTGCAGCTAACGTCCATGGAGCCTTTGTTCTAATGAAGGCCCAATTCACTGAAGCCTAAACAGAGCTGCAGTCTGCCCTCTGCAAGCAAATCCAACGTTTTGGAAAAGCCTGGGAAACCCTTTCAACTCTGCTTAATAATAGGGAACAAGCCCAAGAACTCCTTGCCTTCCAAGTGCATACCTAATCCCAGGAGATGGCGGATTTTCAGATAGAAGCCAAAGAAGATGGTGAACAGATGTCCGGGCTATACCTCAAGTCTCGTCAGGAAGCGAAAAAGATTCACAAGGAAGCACAGAAAAAGGTGGACAATACTGAACAAGAAAGGAACGCAGCAGAGCGCATGATGAAGAGGGACTTTGAGTGGAAATTCAAAGCATTCACTAGAGCCTTACAGACGAAGCTCTGAGATGAAACTATAAAGAACTCAGTACGCTCAATGGCCCGGTCAGTATTGACACCCAAGGAAGGGAATATCGAGCCTGTTGAGCAGGGGTTCCACCTTCGATACACCATAAGTAATGGGGTTGGAATACAGATCACAGAGGCTGTGTCTCCATAACCAAATGGTAATGGAGACGGCGCAGGAGGGGTTGGAGGAGACCCCGCAGGGGACTCTGAGTCTTCTAGATCCAGTTCGTGTAGCTCCAGCTCATCTGATAATGGAGATGACGTTCTCCCACCACTTCTTCCACCAGCAGGAATGGACTATAGTGAATCATCTTCGCTACCACCACAAACACCACCCCAGCCACCAAGAGGTTCAAATATAAGCAAGGCGAAAAAATTTGAACTTCGCTACAAGTTCAAGAGTGACCGATTGGGCAGGAATGAATCCTACCGCCATTGCATTTCAGGAGTGGATCGTTATTTCAGATACTTCAAGGATGATTATTACGATGATGACGATGAAATCATCTTCATGGGAAGTATCCTTCAAGAAATAGCATTGGGCTGGTACAACAACCGAGAAAAATAGCTTGGAAAGCATTTTCAGGATGCCACATGGTCAGCGTTCACCAGTGCTATGGAAGAACGATTAATCGATCTGGAGGAAGAATCTGAATTGTTTTACAAAATGAAGAAATTGCAGTTCAAGGAAAACATCCAGGACTACATCGTAAAGATGGAGGACTTGAACTACCATGTTTGCTTGTCACGAATTGCACGGTGAGTGGCTCTACACTGTGGACTCAACAAAGAAATCAAGGATCAAAAATCGTATTCGAAGATCACACCAAACGATGACGCGGAATTTGAATTACTGCTCAAACAAGTCTGCCACGCACATGAGAAACTCCTGCAAGACAAGCACCAGCACAATGATCACAAGCCCGAAGACAAAAACCACCATTGGAAAAAGCATGATCATGTTGATGATGGTGATAATAAGGGGAATCAAGGAAAGAAGAACTTTGAAAAAGGTTCTAGCTCCAAAAAACCTCAAACAGAGAAGAAGGGTCCTGAGCCAGTCAATATGGATAAAGGCGATGCCCTAAATGGCATGCCGGAATCTTGGCTGGAAGCACAATCCAAGTGCAATGAGTGCAAGCGCTGCGGTTCCTGGGTGCATCGATGGGTCTTCTACAGGAATGCCATCAAGATCTCCTCCAGAAAAAACAAGAAGAAGGACAAGAAACCTAAGGTGGAAACGCCAGAAGTAACCGCCTCTTCTTTGAAGGTCAAGCACAGGAGTCTGGCTGACCGAATTACGGAACTGGTAGCAGCCTCAAGCTTTCAAGTGCTTTAGGAGGTTGACTCTGATAATATGGAGATTGACGGATGACACGAGTTTCTTTTGTCTTTTCTGTATTCTATGTAATAGCGGTCTTTCATATGCATTTTGAAGTACAGACACCTCCAGTTTTGTATTTATGGATACAGATAGTCATATTTCTTTTGGGATTTCTGTTGGGTTTTACCAATTCGGTCATTGGTATTTCGATATTCAATATACTTTCTTTTCTGCTGTTTAAGATGGCGTGCCTGAGGATGAGTTCAATACTCGAAATATGCTGGACATATAGCATCCAAGCGCGACAAGTGACAAAGCAACCACCATCGAACCTGTTCAAAACATATTCAAACCTTATTCATCAACCACAACCAATTGTGGCCGGAGCTGTGTTGAAAGGCTGTTCACCATGGTTGTCAACCGAAAAGATCGAAAATGCCAGGGTGCGGCCAGTCCATCTCAGCTTGTACCCAAGAAACCAAAGCAACAATTTCCTCCCGAACCTAAGACTGGTTCAACACCCCCAATATGCATGTTTGCAAGCTTTCGAGGCGAGAAGAACATCCCTATAAGGTTCTCTTGGATACAGTGTGTGATACACCTATGATGTCGAAACAGTGGGCCGATTCAAATGGTGTTCCATTAGTGTCTCGAACAGAACCAAACATTGTCGAAATCTTTATTGGTGAAAGAGTAGAAGTAGCGGGTTGGCGGAACACCATCCCTGTCACTCTGCGGTATGAATCCCATTATAGCAAAGAATCCTTCGATATTGGTCCAATGGAGGATTTGTCTAATATCATGTTACCGTACTGGTGGATGATCAAGCATGGAGCACTCAGTGAAGGTACCGAAGAAAATGATGAGCTCCAGTTTACGTCAAAACAATTCCATCAACATTGCACAAAGGCAGCGGTATCTTCGTTCTCAATCGAATATAACGATTCGATATTGAAATTTGGTACCGACCCCCAATGGATCACGATTATTGGTTCAATGCATGTCAATGTGGCATATGAAAATTGAGATTGATTGGGTAGAGCAAATTCCGTGGCAATACAGAGACTTTGAAACATTATACAATGGAGAAACTGCCGATGCTCTTCTGCCTGATCGATCCGATGATCATGCTATTGACTTAAAAGATGGAGAGCAACCTCTGTCGGGTCCCATCTACGCACTCTCAGAAAAGGAGCTTTCGGTCCTTGAAGAATATCTACAGGAATTGCATGATTCTGGAAAGATCCGTCCTAGCAAGTCACCTACGGGAGTACCTTTTACGGGGGCGCTCCTGCGTGTGTAGATGCAGACCGATATCGTTGTACGCGGTGTCGATATTGTCTGATTTTGACAACTCAGACGAAGCTGAATAAGTGGATTTCGATGGTAGTTTGTCGTAGTCTTTGTGGGGTGTGCAGATATACTGGCATATGCAGAAGTGCAGCCGTTTTTGTGTTTAGAACTCGTATGAGTCTTGAGGATAGTCTTCGGACGATTGGTCAAAGGGTACTTGCCAGGGATACTCACCGGTTTCGCAGAAGTGGAAGTAGGCGTCGACGAGATTGTTAAAACGCAAGAAGTCGTTCAGAAAATCGAGGTGGGCGTCGGTTTGACAGTACGAATGGAGGTAGGCTGCGTTATAGATAATGATGTCTTCACGACAGTATTGGGACATGGATAATGGATATTCTTAAGGTATAAACTTAATAATATTTCAGGTGGTTTTGGGCTGTTGTTGTTCTGACTGTGGATTGCTGATAGAGCTTGATCGTTGTGTTTAAACAGATGTTTAAGGTGGTCTTTTATAGGTGAGCATTTCCAGTCAGAGGTATACCAGTAAGGCGTGACTGTACTTCTCTATCACTATCATGTGTGTGTATAGTACTATCTCGATAACACTCAGTCCACCGACGTGGGTGTTCACGCAAGCACCGATCGTTGCAACAGAGCTGATCTCAGTAGTATGTTCGCGGAGAGTTCCGTTTGACAACGTGTAGAGGTGTAAGCTGCCACCAGGCATCCCAATGGTTATCCTGCATACTATGACATTGCTGACACGCATATGGGACAATTACTTCTTATTAGTGATCATTCTTCTGCATGAGTGGAATCGTGATCAAAGATTTAATGAGCTACAAACCCATACTTTGCCATGTACCTAGTGTCATTGCGTCTTACCCGTGTTCCCCAGAGGGTGGTGTGCTTTCTCCGTTATCGTGTTTGC
The DNA here is from genome assembly GCA_015178995.1 of Trichophaea hybrida. Classification (NCBI taxonomy): domain Eukaryota; kingdom Fungi; phylum Ascomycota; class Pezizomycetes; order Pezizales; family Pyronemataceae; genus Trichophaea; species Trichophaea hybrida. Next base: position 77,810 of record WHVE01000551.1, read on the forward strand.
AAACGCGACAGAGCTGGGGTTCGACAGTCTAGGTCCGAACACTTATCTTTTTTGGTAGACTCAAGTACTAGGGCGCAGTTAACATATCTGCATTGATTACCGATCTCTGGAAGATAGTAAAGTCCCTTGTACTAGGATAATATCATTCGTCCAACCATTCTCGAGGAACTTGTTCTAGTTTCCGATCATTGTTTTTATCCCCGTATTAGTTCGATATCAAGTAACACTGGTCTGATTCATAATGCACAGCTGACTCGAAAGTTACTGCAAGGCAGTTATGTTTGCTTCAGCAGTATGGTGTGGTGTGTCCCATGCCTTGGCCAGCACCGAAGGAATCACCACTTGATTACTGTCAGATTGAGTGTGCGTATTGTCTCCACGCGGATTAGCTAGTCCACTTTGCTGAGACGCGGTATTGGAGCTTGGAATATTATGGGAATTTCACCCGGCTATGTTGGGCCTTCCGCTCACTCATCAGTAGACATCCTCAGTGGTGTATCTCCACCACTCGACACAAGTTGTCACATGGCGAGCCTGGGAGACTAAGTCTGATGTACCTCATACGCATGATAAGGGAAAACCCCTAACATCACCCCCCTCTCAAGCTCTGGTGACCTCAACAGAGTACACCAACATAACAAGTGATCTTTTGCAATATATACCACTCAGACAGCATATACTATAGGTATAGCTAATTCTTTTTATAGATAAAAATAAAAAAATAAAAATAAAAACAACCTCCACTTAAAATCAGTGTGGTTTGTGTTTAACATAGGAAATACTTATTATTTCCTTCTCTTTCATGCCTTATTCTCCAGTTTTTTCCATCTCTTATCTTTTTCCATCTCAGGGTGTTTTTCGTAGTGGCGATTTATCAGTTCTGGTGCTATTTCTTGAAGTTGCTCGTAGGACTCCAACGCGTTTTCGTCATGTGTGTTTTTTCCCATTTCGTAAGGAAAACATTTTTCCGATGAGCTTTGTCCATGGGTCCGATGGCAATTATTGCTTCTGGGATCCATCCTTCATCATCTGCTTCTACCGGGTGTATCACTCTTTTCTTGACATCTCCCCTATATGGCTCTAGTAAGGATATATGGAAGGCAGGATGTATTTTCCAAGTATCGGGCAACTTTAATCGACACCATCTTTTGTTGCTTCCTACTTCAGTGATCTGAAACGGTCCGTATAGTTTATCTTCGAGTTTTTGGCATTGTCATTTCATGCGAATGTTTCTTCCGTCTAACATTACCCAATCGTCGATTTTGTATTTTGGAGCTGGCATTCTTGTCCTATCATAGTATTCTCCCATTTGCATTCCTGACTTTTCCAATTGACTTTCGAGGTTTCGATACACATCTATCATGTAATGAGCGTATAGTTCTGAGGCTGGATTATAGATCTGGACTTCCGTTGGGCAATTGGTGCGTGGTTCGTATCTGAATTCAGCATAGAATGGTGTCATCTTGGTAGTCGCATGTCTTGAACTGTTATATGCGTATTCCGCCATTGCTAACATTTCGGACCAGTTGTCTTGTTTGTAGTTGCAGTATGTACGTAGCAAGTGTTCGATGGTGTGGTTGAGTCGTTCTGTTCGTTCCTCTGTTTGTGGGCGGAACGCTGTTGACATGGATCGCATAATTCCTACGAAATCATATAAGTCCGTGATGAAGTGTCCGGTGAATACCCCATCTCTGTCTGATACCACATCTATTGGGAGTCCGTGGTGTTTCCACACATTTTCCATGAATCGCCTGGCTACTACTGCCGATTCTCTTTTTGCCGTCAGTATGAAGTGAGCCATTTTGGTAAACCTGTCGACAACCACCATGATGTGCTTGTTTCCGTTGGACTCTGGTAAGTTGGTGATAAAGTCAACCGATATATTTGTCCATGGTGATGATGGTAGTTTGAGTGGGTGTAATAGACCATGTTTGGAATGCCGTGGGCTTTTGGTCCTCTGATACGAGTCGCAGTTGTTGCAGTAGGCACGAACGATATCTTCGAGCTTTGGCCAGTAGAAATGTCTTGTGATGAGTTCCATTGTCCTTTCCCTTCCAAAATATCCTGCTACCCTTGAATCATGTTCTTTCTTCAATACTTCTTTCCTAAATCCTTCTGGCACATAAAGTCTTTCTTTCCATACTAACATTCCGTCTTCATCTAATCCTAGTCTTTCGTCTGTTTTTCTTTTTGTTATTATGCTTCCGCTTATTTTTTGGTATTCTTTATCTTTTCTAATTTCTTCTTCGAATTGTGTTTGTACTGTCAGGACTAATTTCTTTATCGAAAAACCTGCCAGTATTATTTCTTCATATTCTTCCAGGTCTAGCGCACTGATTGACGTCCAGTATTCGGGTCCTAGTAGGGGTTTGTTGATGGTTGCAGTTGTACCCCCCACTCTAGGAATGAACTCCGGGTATCGTGATAAAGCGTCAGCTTTTCCATTTTGTGATCCTTTTCGATAGACTATATTCAAGTTATTTACTTGTATTACTTTGGCCCATCTGGCTTGTCGTCTGTTAAGTTGATTCGTTTCTTTGAAATATTGAAAATTCATATGGTCGGAGTATATGATTGTTGTATGAATTGCTCCCTGTAGGTAACATAGCCATTGTTTCATTGCATATACAATGGCTGACAATTTCTTATCGTATATTTGGTAGTTTATTTCTGCCGGGGAAAACTTTTTAAATATGAAGGCTACTGGGTGAAGTTTCCCGTCTTCGAATTTCTGAGATAAAACTGCTCCCATGGTGTAATTTGATACGTCTGTTTCGATTATTGCTGGTCTGTCTTCTTCGTAATATCTGAGAATTGGAGTATTTTCTCGTGAAAAAAGGATACATATTTTGTAATATGCTGCTTTCTGGGCTTCTCCAAAAATGAAGATTTTTCCGTCCCCTTTCAACCTATCGGTAATGGGAACGACTATTCCGGCGTATCCTTTGAGGAATCCTGGACAGAAATTCCAGTGTCTCTATACGATTTGCACTTCATTTTGTGTTTTCGGCATCGGCCAAGTCGTTACCGCTGTACTCCTACTTGGTGCCATTTTTAATCCTTTTCCGCTAACAAGGAATCCTAAGAATTCAACTTCTTGTTGATCAAATTGGCACTTGTCGATTTCGACGACAAACTCAGTGTCTTGGGGGACTTGAAGTATTTTTCCGACATATTCATGATATTCTTCCTTGGTTCCTTTGGTGGCTATCATGACATCGTCGATGTAACAAACTGTGATGTTATCATCTTTTCATAAAAATGGTTGCAAAATGCTGTTCATACATCTTGGAAAAGTTGCTGGTGCGTTTGTCAATCCGAATGGCATTACCATATATTTATAAGCACCGAACTTTATTCTAAACGCTGTTTTCCATTTGTGTCCTTTCGCCATTAGAATTAAATTATATCCTGATTTCATATCGAGTTTAGTGATATATGTAGCCCCTTTCATTCTATTCAGTAGATCGTCGATTAATGGTAGTGCTGATTTGTTATTGATTGTTAAATCGTTGAGTCGTCGATAGTCCATACAGAGACGAAGGCCACGGCCAATAGGTTTGGGTACAAATAGGATTGGATTCCCTGCTTGTCCTTGTAATGGTTGTATTTTTCCTTCTTTTATCATTTTGAGGATACATTCATGAAGTAACCTTTCTTCTTCCCTAGATAATTGATATATGTGTCCAACTTTGACTTGGAAACTCGTCCTGTTGATTTTGAGTTTCCCCACAATATTCCAAAATTTCTTTCTGTTGTCTGCCAAACTTCAACATTCTTTCCAGCGTTTATGATGAATTCCCTAAGTTCTTCGTCTGTTTTGTCCGCTGGGTTCACCGTTGATTATTGTTTGAAGATGTGTGGCAGTAGTCCCTTCCTGATCATTATTTGGTAGGCTACTCCCGGAATTTTTGATTTGACATTTAGGGTGTCGTATTCCATCAGCACCGCTTGGATGTTTCCTTTGTGTTGTACTTCCAGTATTGATTTGTAGGCTGTTTCTTGTTGAAATTGGTTGTGGAATCTGGCGTATATTGCTGTTCAGTAACCTGACCAGCTCCTTTCGTGCACTCCAGTACTTGCTTCCGTTTCCCACTGCATGTGCCATGCCAATGCATTTTTGTCCATTCGTCCTCTACAGTATTGTAGCTTGATTCCTGGTCTGGTAAACAGGTGTGGTTGATCCGTGATATATGTCTCCATGCACATCCAATCGACATCGAAGTCTTCCTTACTTGATCTTGAGACCCTTGGAGGGTCTGGTCGCTTGATTCTAGATTCCCTTGGGTTCCTTGCAGTTGCAGTTGCTCAAGTCCTTGACCTTGATCTTCGTCTTCTGGACCCGGAGTGGCTTGGTGGCTCCGATGATGGTGGATCTTCTCCGGTGCCTCTTTGAGGTGATGGTGGATCTCCTCCAGTGTCTCTTTGAGGTGGTGGTGGTGGTGCTCCTGTATTGCTTCTGGGTATTGATGGACCCCTATTCCCGCTTGGTCCTGGTTCTGGGTCTGGGTCCCCTACATCTGTTCCTGATCCTCCTCTGAGTCCGGTTGTAGGAGCGACATACGAATCCGTTTTTGGAGAGATACTTCTATTTCTTTCTTCTGTTCTCAGCCACCACTGTTGTATTTATCTTCCTCTACCTCTCCTTTCCGGCGTTGTGGCTGAGAATTTGGCCTCGGCTATAGCCTCTGTTAGGCCAGTGGTTAGATTGGCAATGTCATTTATCCTATGGATTATATTTCGCATATCTTCTTCATTTGGTGCATCTTCCCTTAGGAACTTCTCCAAAATGAATTTTTTTTTTCCTAAGGCGTTATGTGATATTGTCAAAGGTGTTTGTTTCAACATGATTTGGCTTTGTTCAGTTTCACGATTGTCCATACTTTCTTTTAGTCTCACAAATTCTTCCGTGGCTCCATGGATGATTTGTTGAGTTTGTTCCTGAACAGAATCGCTTCCTGTTCTTGCTTCTTTGAGTACAAAATCAAGTGCCCGTATTTGTTGGTCATGTCTCTCCAGAACCTGAACTCCTATTATTCTGTTGGTTTCGACTTGCTGGGCGAAATTCTCGCAGTCTTGTCGTACGTCGTCAAATTCGACTTCCATCACTTCTTTCTTGTTGTTGCAGCAGTTGATCAGATGCTGTACCTCGTAATCCAGACGTGAGACTTGTGCTTGGATGCTGTCTATCATTTCGGTGTTCTTGTCCTGGGTGATCTCCTGGTACCACTGACAGGTCTGCTGATAGTGGTCTTGGATTTTCTGTACCCAATCTGGCAAGGGCTTGGATGCTGATAATGTCGATTTCATGACTGCGGTGGATACGGGTGCCAATCGCGCCACTCCGAAAGTTAGTCGGCATCTGGGAGTCATCATTGTGAAGTTGTCGGGATGGGAACGTATATGGTCCTGACAATCTTGCTCTGTTTAGTGCTGTGATCGCTAGTTGTTGAATGTGTCGGCAACCGCTGCACTGGTTGTTGCAATACTTTGGACAGTATTCCGGGCAACACTTTAAGGTGTATGTTCCGTTGCCGACAGTGATATCAGCGGCACAACAAACTGTTATTTCACACAGTTTACAGCTCATGAACTTTGTGTATTTCGGATAACGTCCGGAATATTATACAGTTACTGGGGCGCTCCTGCGCGTGTAGATGCAGACCGATATCGTTGTACACGGTGTCGATATAGTCTGATTGTGATGACTAAGACGAAGCGGAAGAAGTGGAATTCGATGGTAGTTTGTCTTAGTCTTTGTAGGGTGTGCAGATATACTGGTATACGCAGCAGTGCGGCCGTTCTTGGGTTTAGAAGTTGTATGAGTCTTGAAGGTAGTGTTCGGACGACTCGTCAAAGGATACTTGCAAGGGATACTCGCCGGTTTCGCAGAAGTGGCAGTAGGCGTCTACGAGATAGTGATAACGCAAGAAGTCGTACAGGAAATCAATGTGGGCGTCTGTTTGACAGTACGAATGAAGGTAGGCTGCGTTATAGATAATGATGTCTTCACGACAGTATTGGGACATGGATAATAGATATTCTTCAGGTATAAACTTAATAATATTTCAGGTGGTTTTCCACTGTTGTTGTTCTGACTGTGGATTACTGATAGAGCTTGATCATTGTGTTTAAACAGGTGTTTAAGGTGGTATTTTTCAGGTGAGCATGTCCAGTCAGAGGTATACCAGTAAGGCGTGACTGTACTTCTCTATCACTATCATGTGTGTGTATAGTACTATCCCAATAACACTCAGTCCACCGAAGAGGGTGTTCGCGCAAGCACCGAACGTTGCAACAAAGCCGATCTCGGTAGATTGTTCACGGAGAGTTCCGTTCGACATCGTGTAGAGGCGTAAGCTGCCACCAGGAATCCCAATGGTTATCCTGCATACTATGACGTTGCTGACACGCATATTGGACAATTACTTCGTTTTAGTCATCTTTCTTCTGCATGAGTGGAATAGTGATCAAAGATTTAAGGAGCTACCAACCCATACTTTGCCATGTACCTAGTGTCATTGCGTCTTACGCGTGTTCCCCGGAGGGTGATGTGCTCTCTCAGTTATCGTGTTTGCAAACGTGACAGAGCTGGGGTTCGACAGTCTAGGTCAGAACACTTATCCTTTTAGGTAGACTCAAGTACCAGGGCGCAGTTAACTCATCTCCGTTGATTACCGATCCCAGAATGATAGTAAAGTCCCCCGTACTGAGATAATATCGTTCGTCCAACCATTGTCCGGGAACTCGTTCTAGTTTCCGATCGCAGTTTTCATCCCAGTATTAGTTTGATATGAAGTAACACTGGTCTGATTCATGATGCACAGCTGACTCAAAAGTCTCTGCAAGGCAGTTATGTTTGCTTCAGTAGTATGGTTTGGTGTGTCTCATGCCTTGGCCAGCACCGAAGGAATCACCCCTCGATTACTGTCAGATTGAGTGTGCGTATTGTCCCCACGTGGATTAGCTAGTCCACTTTGCTGAGACACGGTATTGGAACTTGGAATATTATGGGAATTCTACCTGGCTACGTTGGGCCTTCCGTTCACTCATCAGTAGGCATCCTCAGGGGTGAATCACCACCACTCGACACAAGTTGTCATGTGGCGAGCCTGGGAGACTAAGTCTGATGTACCGCATACCCATAATAAGGGAAAATCCCTAACAGTACCCATAGTCTTCGTTCCGAAGCCACATGGGAGAGGCTTACAATTGTGTGTGGATTACAGAGGTCTAAATCATGTGACGATTATGAACCGCTATCCATTGCCACTTATGAAGGAATTTGGAGACAGGGTGGCTGGATCAAGGATTTTCACCAAGATTGATTTGAAGGCCGGGTACAACCTCATTTGAATTGAACCTGGTGATTAATGGCAAACAGCCCTTCATACAAGATATGGACATAATGAATACCTAGTTATGCCTTTCGAATTGGCGAACGCGCCAGCTACATTCAAAGATATGATGAACGAGATTCTGCAAGATCTAATGGATCATGGAGTGGTAGTGTATATGGATGATATCCTCATTTATGCCGAAAATAAAGAAGCGCATGTGCGACCGACTCAAGAAGTCCTTCGTGGATTACAGGAAAACAAATTGGCTATAACACCCGATAAGTGCGAATGGCACCAGAAACATGTTGAGTTCCTTGGGTATCACATATCAGGAGATGGTGTCAGTATGTCGCAAGACAAGATCGATACTATTCCTAAATAGAAGATTCTGGAGTCTGTCAAGGATGTCCAGTCTTTCCGCAGATGTGCCAACTTCTATCGACGCTTCATCGAAGGATTTTCAAAGATATGCCATCCCTTAGCAGAGTTAACCAAGAAAACAAACACAAATGAAAAGTTTGATTGGAAAGCAAATCCGCACAATCAAATAGCCTTCGATACGCTAAAGAAGTACTTTACTGTGGCTCCCATATTATGACACTTTGACCCTGTTTGACCCGTTGTGATTGAGACTGGCACAAGTGATTTTGCAATCTGTGCAGTACTCTCCCAAGTCATTGATAGACAACTATACCCCATTGCTTATCACTTTCACAAGACACATAAAGCAGAGATTCATTATGAAATCTGCGCCAAGGAAATACTGGTGATTATATCTGCGTTCAAAGTGTGGAGACAATATCTCGAAGGTCCAGCTCATCCAATCAGTGTGTTTACTGATCACAAGAATCCAGAATACTTTACGACTACGAAGATCTTGAATCGGAGACAAGCCCGCTGGCCACAATAATTGGCAGGATATGATTTTGAATTATTCTACCGACTCGGTAGTGCAAATGGGAAACCGGATGCATTGACCATGCGTTCGGAGTACAGCCCTAAAACGGGGGGAGGTAGTGCAGAAGAAAACAAAAACCTGCCTATCCACCGTGTTGTGAGCCCCAATCAATTAGAATCTTCGGAAGGAGAAACAGTACAAGTAACGGCAATAAGGTTACGATTCGAATCGATTGCAATTTCTTCTGCATAGTTGAGAGCAATTCCAGTAGTCAAGTTCAATTCATGGCTGTTACAAGCAGTGGTCAGCGCCGCTAATAACGATGCTGCAGGGCAAGCGTACGTCCAAGCTATGGAAGCAAACCCATGCCCAAATATCTCATTCAAAGACGAAGTCCTTCATTTCAAAGGCAGTCTTTGGATTCCGGACAATCTGCAGTTGAAGATCCAGATATTGGAAGAGGAGCACGATTTGAAGATGGCTGGACACATGGGGCAGGACAAAACAATCGAGCTGGTCAGATGAATATTTTTCTGGCCAGAAATGGAGAAATTCATCGAAGACTATGTCCGCTTATGCCTTGAGTGCCAAAGGAATAAAGCAGCTCGTCATGCATGCTACGGACTCCTACAACCACTCAAATCAGCGTACCACCAGTGGGATTCGATTTCCATGGACTGTATTATCGATTCACCGGTATCAGATGGATGCTCATCGGTATGGGTAATTGTCGACCGATTCACCCAAATGGCTCACTTCATCCTATTGATAGATGGTGAGAAGAGAGCTACAGACCTGTTCAACATCTTCTTGAAAGAAGTATGGGGATTCCATGGTCTACCATCGAACATAGTGTCAGATCGGAACTCTAGGTTCACCTGCTCGTTTTGGTCCTTGCTGGTGGAAGCTCTTGACATTAGGTTAAAGATGTCTTCGCCATTCCGCGCTTAAACAAACAGGCAAACAGATAGGGTCAACCAAACGCTGGAACGCTACCTGCAAAATTGCTGCAACTACGAGCAGGATAAGTGGTCCGAGATGTGAATAATGGCACAGTATCCGTATAATGACTCTCTCACCATCACTAGGGGAATGTCACCATTCTTTTCAAACATTGGGTTCTCTCCTCGATCGAATTGGCCCATCACAGCAGATGCAAAGAATCCGGCATCGAGGAACTATGTTCACTGGATGACCAGCATGCACGCACTTTGCCGTAAGGGCTTAGAGCAAGCACAGAAGACAATGGGAAAGTACCATGACCGGTGTACTAAGGAACTTCCGAAGAATTTGGTTGGTGATTGAGTTTAGCTAAATAGGACGAACGTCAAAACTAGAAGGCCATCTAGGAGACTGGATGCAAAGTTTCATGGACCCTTCAAAGTCTCTAAGGTACTCTCGCCAACTACTATTAAGCTTGAGTTACCAAATCGATGGCATATTCACAGCACATTATATGTATCACCCATCAAACCTCATCGACTTGCCACCAACCCTATAAGACCTACACCCGAGCTCATTCACAAAGCCAATGAGCTTGGTCACGACGTGGATGGCTACACGTATGACATGGGTTATGAAGTCAAAGAGATTATGGGCAGCCAGTGCAGCAAGGAACAGAAACCGGTTGTATATCTGGTCAAGTGGAAGGGGTATCCAGAGGAAGCGGATTGGACTGAGGAACCTTATGAGAACTTCGATGACAAGAATCTGTTGAAGGAGTATCAAAGACAGAATCCTCAGGCCATGAAGGATACCAGGATTCAATGAACAGTTGAGCTAGTACCTTTTCCCTACAAAGGGTTTTTAACAGCTAGCAAGACACCTGACGAAGAATTTGGGTTTTGGGCAGAAGGGGTCATATTTTCCAGATCATGAAAGATGGATGGATTTGGATTTGGGCACAAGGGGTGATATTTTCCAAACCAAGAGAAAAGATCGATTTGGTTTTTGGGCACAAGTGGTCAAGATTTTCCAAATCAAATGAAAGAAAAAGAAAGCAAAGTGTTTTAGATGGACGCAACCTGATTGATCGATTCTGCTTGCTGCCATATGTCTCATTTGGAGGTAAGCAAACTGATTTGGTGATTGTGCTTGAATGTCTCAGAGGATATGGTCAAAATGAAATGGTCTGTGCGGATTGACTGTGTCAAGAATTTCGAATAATTCACTTCAGCACGCTGGACCATGCTTCGCCAAACGCAACGAAGGGTAGATCAGTATGGAGTATGGTTGTTCAGAGACGAACTCTCCAAGAGAGGGGGTAGTGTTATACGTAGCAAGTTCGCAGCGGGTTTACATAAAATCGCCGGTGATTTCACTCATTAGATATCATTGGCTATCACTCATTTCGGATGCCAGAGCCAATCTTTTCAGATGGCTTGCAAATTAACACCAACACTATCGAAAAGCATCGACTGCTAGTGGGTGGCTGCGGTCACTTCTGCTCCAAATCGCCAATGACAAATAACCAGCTGGCAAACAGCTGAATGGCATCTGCCAAGGAGCTGACAACAAACAGACAGCCGGCAAACGACTGAATGGCACCAGCCAAAAGCCTACGACTGCCCAAGTCCTAAGGATACGTGACGACTTTGAACGGAAATGCTGCGTTCTATTGAAAGCAGCCTATTCGTCTGGAGGTCATCATATCGAAAGAATAATACTTGCCCGGAGGCTCAAGACCGCGAGCTTGATGTCATAGCGAATACCGATGGTCTGATTATAATCTAATAACGATTAATATGATAGAGGATCGAGAGATGGGGGCTGCGGTAGTTGCCAAAGAATGGTCATTGGTTCGAAGGTGGTTACAGTGCTGGAGTATTTGAGAACAGTGTGGATAGAAGTATTTGTTGGAAGTGACGACGAAGGTACAAAGACCTTGGGTTCTTCCAAAGTAGCAAGGCATGAACCTTCTCAGCGAGGAGAACCAGCCTTAACAATATACGCATTCAAGAAAGCCTATTCTTTTCGTTCAGAATCTTTTAGTGATTTCCACATTCCAAGTGAAGCTCCTAACTTACCTTCAAAGCTGTCCTGAATTGAGTATGGATACTCTTTGACTGGGTAAACCTGGAGTGACGCTCCCGGTATTACACTATGTAAATCGGCACATTGCTTCGACATCATAGGTGTATCCCACCTTGTATCCATGAGAACCCTTACAGAGACATACTTCTACTCTTGAACGCTTGCAAACATTCGTATTGTGGGTCTTGAACCGGTCTTAGGTTCAGGTGGTATTTGGTTGGATTTCTTGGGTACAGGCTGAGGTGCGCTGGCTGCAGCCTTGCATTTTCGATCGTTTCGGTTGACATCCATGGGGAAATGCCTTTGGGCACAGCTCCCGCCGCAATGGGTCATGGTTGATGCCTAGATAAATGTAGTTTGAATGAGTATAATCAAGTTCGATAGTTGTTGTTTGTCAATTGTCATGCTTGGATGCTATATGACCAGCATATGCTGAGTATTGAACTCATCCTCAGGCACCCTTTCTTAAACAGCAGAAAAGAACGTACATTTAATATCAAAAGCAATAATAGCAATAACCGCATTGGTAAAAACTCCAATGAAAACCCATAAGAAACACAGATGACTGTACCCATGTAACCCCAAAGAAATATGAATATCTGTACCCATAAATACCAAAACCCTAGGTGTTTGTACATCAACATCTATAGGATAGACCGCGATCCCACAGAACACAGGGAAGACGAAAAAATTTCATTTCATCTGTCAATTTCCATACCGTCGGAGTTAACCTGGTGAAACACTCCAGAGCTTGAGGCTGCAGTCAGTTTCGTAATTTGGTCAGCCAGACTGCTGCAATTGACCTTCAAACAAGAGGTGGTCACTTCTGGCGTTTCCACATTAGTCTTTTCATTCTTCATCCTCTTCTTACTGGAGGAGATCTTGATGGCATTCTTACAGAAAATAGATGAATGCTTGGTTGAACTGCAGCGCTTGAACTCATCGCGCTTTGCTTGTAATTCCAGCAAAGATTCCGGAATGCCTTTCAGGGCTTCGCCTTTGTTCTTTGTGACTGGCACAGAACCCTGCTTCTCCATTCGAGGTTTCCTCGAGTCAGAACATTTCTCAATGTTCTCTTTTCCTAGATTCTCCTTATCACCATCATCATCATCACGCTTGCTTGGATTGTGGTTTTTATCTTTGATTTGTGATCGTTGTGCTGGTGCTTTTCTTGCAGGCACCTCTCATATGCACGGCTGACTTGTTTGAACAATAATTCATATTATACATCATCGTCTAGTGTAATCTTCGAAATAAATATTCAATCGTTGATTTCTTTGTTTAGTCCGCTGTGTAGAGCCTGTCGCCATGTAATCCCTGATAAGCAGACAGGGTTGTTCATGTCCTCCATCTTTACAATGTTGTCTTGGATGTCTTCCTTGTACTGAAATATATTCATTTTTTGAAGGCAGTCTGTTTCTTCCTCCGGGTGGATGCATTATTCCTCCACAGCGCAAGTGAATGCTGACAATGTATCAATCGGAAAATGCTTCGTAAGTGGTTTTTCTCAGTTGCTGTACCAGCCCAAAGCTTTCTCTCGAAAGATGGATCCAATGAAGATGATTTCATCTTCGTCATTGTTATAATCATCCTTGAGGTATCCAAGATAGTGATTCACTCCTTTATTCCAATGGCAGTAGGACTGTTGCCTTTCCGTTGAGTCTCCCTTAAATGTAAAGGGAAGTTCAATTTTTTGCTTCTGGCTTGAATTCAGATATCTTGGTGATTGGGGTGATACTTGAGGTGGTACTGAAGGTGATTCGCTATGATCCGTTCATGCTGGTGGTGGAAGTGATGGGAGAACACGGTCTGCGCTATCAGAAGAGGTAGAACTTCCCGAGCTGGAGCTGGACGACTCGGAGTGCCCTGGGGGGTCCCCTCCAATGCCTCCTGTGCCATCTCCATTGCCATTTGGTTCTGGAGTCACAGCTTCTTTGACCCAAACCTCAACACTATCATTTACAGTATATCGAAGGCGGAATCCCTGCTCAACAGGCTTGGTATCCCCATCCTTTGTTTTCAATACAGACCAGGCCAGTGAGCGTACTAATCTCTGTATTTTCTCATCTCAAAGCTTCGTCTCTAAAACTCTAGTGAATTCATTCAATTTCCACTCAAAGTCTATCTTCATCTTTCGTTCTGCTGCCTTTCTCTCCACTCTGCATTGTCTGCCTTTTTGTATGCATCCTCTTGTATCGTTGTTGCTTCTTGACGAGACATGGTGTACAGAACGGACAACCGTTCACCGTCTGCTTTGGCTTTTATCCGAACATCCGCCAGCTCCTGGAATTGGGAATGCACTTCGAGGGCAAGGCATGCTCGGGCTCATTCCCTATGATTGAACAGAGTTAAAACAGTTCCCCAGGCTCTTTCGGAATTTGGATTTGCTTGCTGAGGGCTGACTGCAGCTCTACGTAGGCTTCAGTGGATAGGGCCATCATCTGATCAAACGTCGCTTGGATGATAGCTGCAATTACTTGGGATTGGATCACTATATCGGAATGCTTCTTGAATGGAGCCCTTTCGATCATTGCCACGGCCAGATACACGACATCGTATATCTCATGTTGCCTAATGTTAAGGCCTTCATAAACTTGAACCAATTGTGGAAGGGCTGTGCATATCTCGAAATCTTTCTCACTTGCTTCGTGAATAAGGGCGTCCATTCGTCCCAACTTACCGTTGATTCCATCCAAAAGCTCAATAACACGGTCCGGAATATCTTTCCTTGTGATGGGCTGGTATCGTGTCTCCTGTTTATCCTTATTGCTGGCTAGGATGAACGCATTCTCCCTTCTGACCACTGTGTAGACGTCCGTCATACAGGTATCTGACCCAACCATTGTAGGACAACATAAAATTGCTTTACAGGGGTGGTCTGAAAGAAGAGGAATCGAGTTCCGGATTCTTGCTGCAGCTGTACCAACGGCTCATAGCCAGGGTGGGAGGCATAGGTAATCAAGGACCAGCAAAGTGGTTATGGATAACAAAATAGGGGTGGTATTTCATGCAAATTGTAACGGCAGCCGGCCGATGGCCGGGTAAGTTCCCAGGATATAGTCACTGCGCGGGAGTGCCAATTGCACTCCAGCAATTATCTTACTTACTATTATACTTAATGACTACTCTACATTATCACCTATTTTCGTGTGCAACCGTATCTACTCTTACTATCGTGTACAGAGCTATACTCGGACGTACTTGGCATTACACTATAATTGCTTTTAAGAAATTGGATACGTTTCGCTCACAGAATTTGTGATTACACCTTTTGGACGGGTCATATCTACACCGAAAATCATCGCTAGATTGTTGATTTAAGCTAAGTAACAAGCTTATTGAGTTGATTGACGAAATTAGACATGAAATCAACATGATTCGGACGTCAATCAGTCACAAAAGACGCGTCATCGGCCATGACGGCCATACCACTTGAAAGAGCCCGCTGAGAGCTACAGCATACGAACGAACGATTGTGCGGCATCGACGTCATTTAAGCATGAAGTGCTAGCAAACCTTCATTGACGCCCCTCGTATGCATCGATTCATCGTTTCTAAGATTGTTACCCTTTTTCCGCAGCACGTCCCAACTGTTGAACTACATTGATTATCACCGCTAGAGTGACGAATTAAGATAAGTATATCTTATCGAGTTGATTGAC